>PVLA01010715.1:0-60614 GCA_004027455.1 Hydrochoerus hydrochaeris
TTCTTACATTTTCCATGAAATTGAAACCACCTTAGGAAAAAAGTAAGTTTAATAAGTCTAAAAATGTTCTCAGGGAACCACTTTCCCTGTGCTCTGAATAATGATGGCTACCTAGAATGGTGCAGACAGTGACCAGGTTATTCTCTCTCTGCTCAGTTTAAAGGATTGAAAATGATGCTGAAATTTCCAACAGGTCTAACCAATGATATATTTTTGATTTTGCTTCAGATAAAAATGATACATGTTTTAATATTTTTATACTTGAACAAAGCTTATCAAAAGAGTAAATCAGATGTGGCTGAGATACACATGCTAGATACATATCTAAAATCATATAAATTTTAAAATTTACTTAGATACATCCTCCTTGCCATACTCTTCTTATAAAATTTTTACCAATTGTCTGCACGCCTAAAATGTCTTAGTGGAAATTTGCAAGCTTTTCGCATATTCAACTATTTATGATCAAATAGCTATTTCCTGTAAAGTACTCTTTGAAAGATACATGGGAGATTTGTTAGCATTTGACTCACCTACTAAATTGACTTTTAAAAGTTTGAAATCCTGTCTTTTAGAGCTTGACAGTAAACATAGAATCTCATCATTAGAGACTTGTAAACATACAAATAATGGTTGTTTTTCTGTAGTCTGACAAACTGTGACACACTGAATAAAACAAAATTGATAAAAGTGAGTATATTACATAAAAATTAAATATTAGTATATTAGAGAAATTAAATGTATGGTCTTGCAATTATCAAAAATACGAAATAAATTGCAAATGAAAGCACTTTACACACTCTAAAAGTATGACTGCCTTACATTTTTGGAGGTTTTCTATGTTCTAATTTGTCACTAAAAATTTTAAGTTTCTGTTTAAAAGAAAGCAATTATGGGAATCCAAGAATTGGCTTAAATTTCAGCTAAACTCAAAAGGCTTTTCTGAAACTCTTTCATATTTGGTTTTTGAAGCAGAATGATTTAAAGAATACCACAAAACAGGAAGATGCCTTTGGAAAAAATGACAGCACTCTGGGAGCTTAGATTTCTGCAAAACATGAGCATGGGTTATCCAGATGCAATTAAAATGAAACCTTTGAATACAAGTTAACCTAGCCTCAAAAGAATAGTATGCTCTATATAGCCATAGTTTAAATAAAGTGAAGAAAAAGAAGATAGTGTATAATTCAAAAAATATAAAGTGAATAGAAATCTCAATAGTTTAAACAAATATTTTAGATATTTTAAATTGCTTCGATTGTTCTCAGAGCCCTAAAAGTATTTCTAGCTTGAAACTGGGGATTCAAACAAAAAAGTATATACATTAAAGGATGTTAGATTTGAATAAAGGTGTATAGTTTTGTAGAAAACCCTCATATGATTACCATTCCAAAGAATAGATATGACTGAAAAAGCAAAAAGCAAACCAATCAACAAACAGATGTTTTATTTTGAATCAAAAAGTTAATGCTTCTATAATAAAAAATCAGATCATCAGGCTGGATTATTTATTTCTCTATCTAACTATGTATATTGAGTTAAGTATAATAGTATAATAATAGGATAGCTTTATGCAAACTTGACTGTTAGGTAGTGTGTCAGTTAATTCTGATTGTCAATTGCACTGGATTAAAAGATCAGTGGAGGTGTGATTGGACTGTGAGGCTGATCACTGGATTAGTGGGTTAGTCTGTGGAATGGGATATCAGGAGGAGGGGCTCGGTTGCTAAGTGATTAATAGGGTGTGAATTTACTGCCTTTTTCTAGTCCCTCCTCATTTACTTTTTAATTTTTTTCCATTAAGTAGTTTTTCCACTATGCCTTTCTACTATTATTTTCTGACTTAGAGCCCACTCATCAAGGACTCAAAACTGTAAAAGCATGGACGGAACATAAATCTCCCCTCAATTAAGTTGCAAGAGTCAAATACTGTGTTCCAATGGCAAGAAAGCTGACCACTATGGTGGCATAAGTACTGCAATTTTATATGTAGAGCTTTTATACTTTATTTTGAGACCAAGTCTTGTTAAATTTTCTCAAGCAGGAATTTGAATTTGCTGTTCTTCTGTCTCAGCCTCCCCCTGTGCTGGGATTACAAGTGTGAGCCATCCTAACTGGTTATAAAGGACAATTCTTAATTTTTTTTTCAATTTTAAAAATCACACTGTTTGTGAAAAATATTCTTAAAATGTAGAAATAATGGTTGATACCCTTCTGAAGCTTAGCAGCCCATAACTCAATTTACTTTTTCTCATGTCACCTCGTATGATATCAATTATCTCTATTTTATGACCTTTCCACATATTTGAATTTTGTTCTCAACAACTGTATGGTCATATGGTTGTGTGGCATTTTCCCAGGGACAGCTCCATATAGAGTGTTTAATGGGTTAACTGTAGATTTGAAGAATTTAACTTTTTAATTTCCAAGGTAAATACTATTTAGTAAAACTAAAGATTTAAGTATCATTTTAAACTCCAACTATCCTAGTTTTCAATATAGTAAAATAGAAGTCAAAAATGTTTAAATAGTTTTAATGGTATAAAGAGTGGCTACTTACTTTACTTGAGATAAACTACATTTTTAGTTGTCAAATAAAAAAAAAGTGCATGTTTGCATATTATTTGTAAATTAAAAGTTTCCTTTTTTTTAAACCAGAAATTTAGAATTGATTCTAACACAAACTCTTAAATAAGACATAATTTAAATTTTATTTTATTTTATTTTTAAATTACAAATACTTTCAATTAAATGGAAATTATAGTCAGATATGGTGGCACATAGCCATAATCCCAGCACTCAGGAGCCTGAGGCATGAGGATTTCTAAGATTTTGAGGCCAGCCTGGGCTACACAGTGAGTTTAAGTTCAGCCTGACCAAAAAACATAAAAAATAAAAAAGAGTAGTGAATTGATATTTTTTCTTTTTTTTTTTTTTGATATTTTTTCTGTTGCAACAATACTGTCAATACAGAACAAAATATGTAATGCTTGGTATTTAATTCATGCACACATTTTAATTTAGCATAATACTAAAAAAAAGACTTTCTAAAAACTTTATTTGTTTTGCAAACCAGACATTTTTTAATCTGAGCATTGCAAGAAATTTAAATAAAATATCTATAGTAATTATGAAAAATTTAAATAAAATAACATGCCTCTCCAATATACTATATTTTTACATGTATACACATATGTATGTATATGTATACGTGTAAACATATATGCAAAATATATTTCTGATGTACTTTAGTGAGAACTTTTTTTTTTGGTCTTTTTTTGAGACAAGTTCTTGCTATGTAATATGTAGTTCAGGCTGACCTTGAACTTACTTTGAGCCCATGCTAAAGAGATGTTCTTCAATGTTTTCCCATTGTTATTAAACTTCTGATACTGACATAAGTACTTGTTAAACTCTAGCCTCAATAGTTTTGTAATTCAGACACTGAATTGTTTAAGCAGCACCTCTAGGCTTAGTAAATATTATGTCTCAAATCTGACTTTAGTTGGAATAAAATTCAACTTGTTTCACCCTATCTTTCATTATTTTACATAAAGGCTGTTTAATGACAAGTGAAATAAGGATGACTACTTGAAAACAAAAATGAAAATAAAAATATATGCATTTCAAATGAACACTCTATGAATACACAGCTCAAGCATAACAAATTTTCTTATTTAAAAATTAATACAGCAGAACCATATGGAATTTGTGAATTGGAGTAATTTGTTCTTTTTTTAAAAAAAGAAAATTGACATTAGCAAAGATCATATCTTTACTTGCTTAGGCAACAGACTTCTATACCACAAAGCAGGAAATAGAATTTAACTTCCAAAATATTTTAAGAACAGATGTTAACAATACTTAGTCATTAAAAACCACTCTCCACTGAGCATTTGATATGTATTTATATTTTGTTTTTCAGATTGAATATTATATTTTGTTAAAGTAGAAGAAATAAATTTGATTAATCATATAAAAACTCATGAAAGTAAAAGAAAATGTCACAGTGGCATATAATAACAATGGATTACATAATAAAAGCCTGCAAATACATGTAAAAATTCATGAATCCCCTCATCAATCATTTACATAAAAATTTATCTCAGTAATGTGTGATTTTGTTCGGCCTTGTAAGCAATCTCCAATGAAACAAACAAGTTTATAACAAATAGAACAGTTGAACTGATTATAAGTTCATTAAGCCTTGGTTTGGGCTTGGATGACATCCTATTTTAAAATATCAACCTTTCCCACACTGATCCCACATGGAAACTCCAGCCAAACTTTAGAGACAATTTCTATTTTATAAATTTAATCATAATATTAAAACATTGACCCTCTAACATAGTTCTCCTCAAATTTGTATCTCTATTTCTATTTCATCTCTCTCTCTCTCACTTACACTCTCTCTCTCTCTATATATATGTACATACATATATAACTATACATATATATATATATATGTCTATGTATATCTCTATCTCGATCTCTATCATCTTTTTTCTATCTTTCTCTGCATCTCTCTCTTTATCTATAACCTACTTATCCAGAAATCCATACATATAAAGAACTGAGTACTAATGTGAAATTATAAGTAACCTTTTTAGTATAAACAGCTGACAAGAGAATTACCCAAAAGTCCAGCCTAGACTATACAGGGACACCCTGTCTCAAAAACAAACAAACAAACAAACAAACAAAAAATATACATATGAATATATTACTAGACAACTAATTTTAGTGAACCACTTTTTGATAACATAAGTAAATGTTCTGTAATTCTATTGTAAATGAATAATCTCATACATTATTTGAATGTATTTTCAACTAGGACATTTTGAATACACATAGCTTGGAAGATTATCAAACATATTTTAGATGTTTGAAGGAAAAGCCCATAGCTGTGCACAGATGTACAGATTAGCATAAACCCATTCATTTCTACTGATGTTTTATCTTGTGCAGTAGTAGATTTACAAGTAAAATTGCATCTAATTCTATTTCATAAAAAAAGCTAATTTTATGAGTTTGTTTTATCTGACAAAATAACTTGTCATCCATAAATTAATACTTAAATATTTATTGTTAGTGTTTATTTTACTAATTCTAGTAATAAACATGCAGTGAAAAAACACAAAAATTCAAAACTTTTTTTAAAAATCCAGATAAAAGCAGTGAATTTTTTTAATTTAGAGAATAAAGGCAAAACAGAAAAAAGGTACAAATAGTACAGAATTTCAAAAAAAAAGTATGAAATCATTAGTTGATAAATGACACATTGTTATCTTAGAAGTAGTTGTTCAAGTCACAAAATCAAAGCATAAAAAGTGGACAATCAAACAATGACAGTACAAACCGTTCTGTTTGATGAACTAAAGCAAAGAATCTTTAGGAAACAAAATTATTTTTTAAGGTTTGAGATTAGGTGACACCTCAGCACTCTGGTTGTGAGACATTCCTAGGATGTTTCATAGAAAAATTCATGGTAGTTCTTATTTTAGCTGAGATTAATATCTCAGTCATAAAAATTATATAACAAAGTGGTGGAATGAAATTTGAGTCATTCAGCGAGAGTCAGCAGATTCACAAAGAAAAATAAATATAAAAGTATAAGAAAGTAATTTTCCTATATTCTCTGAGTTAGATTCGTGCTATCGTTTCTGCTGTTGTTGCTGTTGCTGTCTGTTTTATTTTCCAGAATATGTCCTTTAGAATGTGATAGTTGAGTAAGGGTAGGAAACCAATAGAAAATTTGCAAAGAAGAAAGGGATAAAGTACGGAGGCCAGGCCCAATATAATAATACTCTAATTTCATTGTTTTTTGATGACTTCTCTGTAACTCATCACTGCATTGGATTTATCATGTTCCAGTTTTCAAAACTAATGTTAGCTCTTTTCTAGTTTCCCCTAAAAACTTGAGGAGTAATGACTGTAATCTCATTTTATCAAATCCTACATTTATCTATCCATGCCAATCTCTATGCCAAAAATATAAAATTTCTATACAATTCAAACTTTGACAGACAATAATGTGTTTATTTCAGAACTAAGTGATTTGTTAACCAATTTATGCTGATTGCAATATTTAAAATTATATTTTGTGTGCGAAAAATTCAAGAAATCGAAGAGAAACTTTCCAGTATACTTCATTGTAATGGGCATTCCAAGAACAGAGCATTGGGCATGGAAGAATTAACACATAGGTAGATAGGACCAAAAGCTTCAAAACCTATCCTAATTCATGCTAGACAATAGTAAAATGTAGTCTTACTTATTGAAATTCTCCTTTTATACTTTGTTTTTTGCAAACCAACAAAAGTTCAGCCTTTTTCAGTTTGCTTTTGTTATTTGAGAAAAATCAAGTATATTTATCCGAAAGCATGTTTTGTTTGTAAGTTTGGTTACTTTCATGATTAAATTTCATAACAATGCATGTACTGCTGGTAATTCAAATTTTGATTAATGAGTACAATAATTACAGGCATTGTCTTAGGTCAGATTTCAGAGTTGCTTGTCGTGATTTCCAATTCTTGATTTTCATGCTTTTATGTGTAAGAAGCTGATTGTGAATACTGGTAGCACCTGCAACTTGCCTCTGTGAAAGGTGCAAAAAAAATTCTGATTAATCATTTTCATAATGACATCATCTAACACTGTGTCTTTGTAGTAGGTTCATTCTTGTCATTGTCCTGGGATGTTTGATGAAGAAAGTTTCCATGTTTTGAAAGCCCAAGTTGCTAAGAATGTGAAAATTCTCTAGAAACTAATAATGCCATATGGCAACATCTCAGACTTTGACACCCACATCAGTAAAGAAATACATTTGGTGAACAACCTGTATAATTATTGAAAGAAGCCTTTAGGTTAATATGCAATCCAGTGTACTCCTTGATTCTGAGAAATTTAAATAAGACAATGTTTTAAACTGTTCCTAGACTCCCAGGTCACAGAATCCACAATATATTAAATCTGTGTTACTTTCAACTGTTATTTATGGGGTAACTTTTTACAATCATATAAAATAAATACATGTCCCACTGGAGATGTTTTCAAATCTGTTTATTTAAAAAGTTTTTTAAAATTTTAAAGATAATAAAATCCATCAAAACTAAACAGAACAAAGCCAATCAAAACAAAGCAGCAAAGCAGGATACTAGGAACACAACAGTAGTGACCATAAGATATCTTTGCTACCTTCACAGTAGTTGTCCATTCCATCAAGTATAGCAAAATCAAACCAAAACAAAATAGAATAAAACTAATCAAAGCAGAACACTGAATGAGGCAAAACAATCAAAAAAAACCAGTGAGAACAATATTAGATTTCAAAGACAAAATAAAAGGGAATTCCTCATATTTGCTGTACTGCATATTGTAGTCTTCCCAATAGGTGCTCAGACCACTGGCCCCAAGCCTGCAGAATCAACCAAACAGTACAATCATTTAGTTGCTTTTTGTACCTTAGTTGCTTGCTATGGACTTAGCTTGTCCTCCAAAGGTGGTTGGGTGTGTGTGTGTGTGTGTGTGTGCGAGCATGTGTATGTGTGCATGCGTGCGTGCGTGTGTATGTGTGTGTGTGCATGTGCGTGTGTGTGTGTGCATTGATTCTCTGCCCACATGCTGGTAGGCTCAAGGGAGGTGCTATCTGACTTTTCTTTTCCAGAACCCCATGTGGCTTTCACAGCTTCCCTGAGAGGCTGGCTAGTTGGCTTCTTGGTGATCTCCTCCCAGTCCTGGTATGGCCGATTCTAAGGAGGCACTAACTTTTCTCTTCCTGGACCACACATGGTTTTGAAAGGCTTTTTATGTGCCTGTTCCATTTGAATCAAATGCTTTGGTAGCTGGGAGAGTAATGTCAATGAGGAAGACATAATCGTCAATCATTTAGAGCTTAAATTCGTGAAAATGAAACATGTAAAGAAATTATAAGCAAATATGAAGTTCTATAATGAAAGAGGTGAATATTATATACAAAGAGCTATGTGGTCATAGGAGAGGTACTGTCAGTATTTCTGCATTTGTTTCCTATCTTTGAAATTTCTTTTAAGCAGAATAAAATGCTTTCATTTTAAAAATGCCATTACTTATTAAATAATCTGAATCAATTTTGCTACAAAGTTTTCCATTTGTTACTTCATCATATTATTCAACTATTGTTCCATCTCCTCAATTTCATATAAACTGGAGCCAGCTCTTTTTTTTTTCCTTTTGGTTAGAATACATTAATCATGCTGTGTACTTTGTGTTTACTACATAAATATAAACCTCTAGTTGAAATCCAGATAGTATTGACAAGCTAGGTTGTAACAGACTAATCCTTCCATTATTTCTCTTTATCCTTAAAGACTATAAAATGGAGTTTTTCAAATGATCACATTTTTTTCTACACATTTGAATTTTTTGTTTTGTGAGAAGCACAAAATTTTATAATCATCAACTGGAGAAATATGGACACCTTGGAATACAATATATAATTTCCTTGCTTTCAACATATATTCAATTTTTAAAATTAGTAATCAAAGCCATTACTAAAATTGCCCCATTTAGGAGCCAGTGAGCTAGCATCCTTTCTTGAACTGAGAGTTTTCTCATCTTATGACACATTTTTACAGTGTTACCATTCTGCTAAGCAGTCATCTTTCTTTTAGTGGAAAATCCTTATAGTTCATAATTTAGTTGGAGCTATCTACTGCTGTTCAATAGTTATTGCTTCCTGCTGTGCTGAAAGGATGGAGGAAAGTAATATGTATTTAAAAAAATTTTTTTCAATTGTAACATTTATTCAATTTATTTTTTTCTTATTTTGCAAAGTTATGCTCCTAATATCTTTTTTTCTTTTGTCTTCGTGTGTGTGTGTGTGTGTATGTGTGTGTGTGTGTTGCTAGGGATGAAGCACAGAACCTTACTGAACTTAATAGCCAATGAATGTACCATTAATTTATATGTCTGGTCTCCAAAACACAATTCTTTATACTGGTGTATAAATTGTGTATAAAATATTATATAATTCTAAGTTTATATCATTTTTATATTTACTGAGAGAGATTTATTTAGTTTAATATTAACTCAGTGTTACATTTGTCTTTGAACACATCTTTCTCTGCATATATAATCAAAATACTTACTTTCAAAGTCATTTAAAATTTTTTCCTAAGTGATTGTGTTAAAAACTTGAAACACAGGTTTGCTCATTACTCTCATTTTTAAGAAGCATATTTAAGTTTTGTGTTAATTTTACATCTTAAACCTACAATTTAATTTTCTTCTTCTTCTTCTTCTTCTTCTTCTTCTTCTTCTTCTTCTTCTTCTTCTTCTTCTTCTTCTTCTTTCTCTTCTTCTTCTCCTCCTCCTCCTTTTCCTTTTTTTTTTTTTTTTTTTTTTTTTTTTTTTTTTTTTTTTTTTTTTTTTTTTTTTTTTTTTTTTTTTTTTTTTTTTTTTTTTTTTTTTTTTTTTTTTTTTTTTTTTTTTTTTTTTTTTTTTTTTTTTTACCAAGTTTGAACTTATGACCTGGTGCTGGGCAGACGTGTGCTTATGCTAAATCTCTGGCCTAAATATTCTTTAAAAATAGAAAAAAGTTTAAATACATATTTATTAGTGCTTTTATGATTAAGAATCAGCTTTTATGACAATAATGTGTTTATTTTCTTTTACATTAATTTGACTGTATCTTGTGTTTCCTAATTAACTCTAGAAGCATGTGCAAAAATTAAAAGAATACAATTATTAAACTAGTAATCTCATTTGATGTCTTTGTAACATTGACAAGCAATATTGTCTTCAGATTTTATCATTTTAATTAAAATAGCTTACACTTCATCACATTTTGTCGGTATAGTAGGAAACTAATTTTTTTATTTCTAAAAGAATTTTTTATATATTTACATGGTTACAGTACTAGTATGCATGCTGTAATTGATGAACTCTTGTGATTATTTGGAAAGATTATTTCTTGTTACTTAGATGCATTTCACAGGGGTATAGTTTCCAACTGTAGTAATATTGTGTATATTTTCCTTAATCTGATACTTCTTACATAATAGGCATTCTACAAAAGACAATATATATAACAGCACACTTTTTATTTTATGTTTTCAGGGAGAGAGAGAGAAGAAACTGTTAAACTTCAATTTCTTAAGTTAAAATAGTTTCTTTTTTTCTGAAATTAAGGAGTTGTGATCAGCAAACAATCAAACAAAGTAGAATTCTGAAGTTTCATTTCTTTCTGCCTTGAAGATGTCTACTTGAAAGCTTCATTTTTAGACACAACCTAAATCTCAACCTTTGAAAAAAATATTCATCCCATGTATGTGCATATGTGTTCTTGTATTATTTTTGCTAATAAATTGTAATGTTCATAAAAGTAGAGATTATTAGATCTTCAAGTATTTTATGAACCTTAGTTTAAGAAGTAGAAATTCACATTAATGTAAGGTCTGATAATGAAACAATTAAGTAAATCATTAATGAAAACACATGAGAAAAATCTAAATGAATATTAAGAGAAATCAATTTTACAATCATCTATTCTATCATAATAGCTCTATGATATTGTAAAAGAATTATGGGTTAGAGGATGAGAGAAGATTGATAAGCAAAGGACACTAAATTATAGTGCTGTAAAACAACAGTTTTACAACTATTGAAACTACAGTGGTAAATATACATACATGCGGCCAAATACAAGAAATCTACTTATTGTACATTCTCTTCAGTATTTTTTTAAAAAAAATTTTATTTAAAAAGAAACAAAAGCTTGTAAAGGGTAGAGATAATACAGAATTTTAAAAAAATAAACAATGAGAAATCACTAGTTGATAAATTACATATTGTCCTCTTATAAATAGTTGCTCAAGTTACAAAATTGAAGAATACAAAGTAGATATTCAAACAGTGAGAGTGTGAACAGCTATGCATGCATGAGTCTCTATATGTATTTCTATCCTTTCTGTATTAGAGGGAAAAACAAAACATAGCAAGACAAAACAAAACAAATTCCTACAAAAACATGAAACCAAAAAGTCTTATAAAACCACAGTACAAGGTGATCTACAATGATTACTGTGTTGTTTCTTATTATCTTCAATAGAACTGTCTATGTCACCAGGCAAAATTGGATATCACGGTATAATTGGATATAGCAGTACATAACAATATTAGTAAAAATTAAACATTGTAGACAGTATAAAACTTCAAAGGCAGGTAATAATCAAACCATAGTGGATATTCTAGTGAATCTTATTATATTAAGTACAGTTGCCTATACTCTCAGACTTGATACTATCAATCATAACAGCTTTGAATAAAATCTATCAATACAAAACAGCGATCTAACAAACAAGATTCAATTATGATCAGGCATGGTAAAACAGTGTAGGTTTTACAGAACTTTAGATTAAGTTAATAGGAAATTAGGGATGATTACCATACTATATCATGTGATTTTGGAGATAACTCTCTGTGTCCTCGAATCTAGTACAGGTAGAATGACTGGAAAGAATATAATACATCTAACCAGAGTAATGTGAGTAATGTGTATTTTAAATCCTGGTGTACTATTAACAATATAGTGTATAAAGGCCTTCTTCTACGTTAGAGATTCTAGCCATCTTTCTCTGCCTCATTTCTGCTATGCTATTTTTCTGCCTTTGTTTGTTTAGATTTTCCTTCATTCTACTGCCTGCCCCACTCATTGAGGCCTTTCTGCCACTGTTCCTAAAATCCTGGTATCTTTTTTCTCTCTCTCTAGAATGTCCTTCAGTATTTTCTGTAGGGTTGGATTGGTGGTCACAAACTCCCTCAGTTCCTCTTTGTTATGGAAGCATCTTGTTTCTCCATTAATTTCTAGTGACAGTTTTGCAGGGTACATCAATCTGGGCTGGAGGTTCTTCTCTTTCAGGGCTTGGAATACTTTGCTCCAAGCTCTTCTTGATCTGATGGTCTGTGTTGAGAAGTCAGCAGTGGTCCTGATGAACTTACCTTTATATGTAATCTGTTTCTTTTCTCTGATGCCTTTTAATATTCTGTTTTTATATTGAATTTCTGGTATGTTGATTATTATATGTCTGAGTGTAGCTCTGTTTTGGTTGTAGGTGGCTGGAGTTCTGTATGTCTCACATAACTGAATGTCATTTTCTTTTCTTGTGCTTGGGAAGTTCTCCTTAATTATTTCTGTGAATAGCCTTTGTAATTCACCTGTTTGTATTCCTGCTTCTTAATTCACATTCCTTATTCTTAAATTGTAGATTCTCTTGTCATCTTCTAGCCTTTGTATTGTTACTGCCTGTTTCCTTGTTATTTTTAAGAGATCTTTCCTTTCATGATCACACATTGCAAACTTGTCTTCAAGTTTTGATAGGCTATCCTTTGTTTCTTTTAAGGAGTTTGGTCAGCTTTCAATGGAGTTTTCAGTTTCCTGGTAGTCTCTTTGAATCTGCTTCATGTATTCTATATTTTCTTTATATTCTTTTTCAAATGTTTCTCTCCTTGTGTTCCTCCCTTCTTCCATCTGTATCTTCCTGAGAGATGCTTCCTGAGAGCATTTCTTTTATTACTCTACTTATATCTTGCTTTACCTGATTTAATATTTCAGTTTTGAGCTCATCTACAAGGTCCTGAAGATCCCTCCTAATGTCCATTGAAGCCATGTCTGATGTTGTGTATTGGCTGCCCTCAGTCTCCCTTGTTTTTCCCTCTCCTGGATCAGTGCTCTCAGAGTTCTGGGCTGGGGGCCTCCTCTTGCCTCTCTCTACTGTCATAGTCCTGGCTTTCTCCACACAGGTGTACAGTGCAGGTCCCAGCCCCCTTTCCTGTTGGCCACAGTTCCTCTGAAGCATGGTGGTGAGGGACCTCCTCCCTCTCCTGCCTGCCCCTCCCCACCGGACCAGCCAAACTTCAGGGGCCTTCACCCAGTTAGTGCATGCTAGGCTCAGAGAATCAATTTGGAACAGCTCATTTGGTCCAGGCCAAGGACATGGCCCAGTCCAAGCAAATCCCATGAATCTGCTCTGGGGAGGGAGCAACCAACTGAAGTCACTGTTGCTCCCAGTTCAGGCTCCTCCTCCCTGATTCCAACATGTTGCCCACTTAGTCACACCCTTCCCATGGGGGGGGTCTCATTCCTAGCACTGACCATAGATTAATGAAGGTCCCTTTCCCCAGCTCCGCTCTTTGTTGGACCCACCAACCCCTGACTTCAGCACTGCTGTGGTTCCTGTGAGTGGTGGTGGGAATGAGTTTGAGCGGCTTTGCCAGTTGGTGTGGATTCAAGCTGGCACAAATTCAGGCTGGTGCAAACATGGTGGGTAAGAGTGAAAACGCTGTCTCCCTCTGTCTGGGTCTCTCCAGGATGTTTTATTCTGGCATAAGAGTTGTTTCTCCTGGGAGGCTTTGTATTTTGTTGTTCACTGATTGGCAATCTTCAATTCTCCCAACATTTAATTTCTCTCTTCAGTATTTTTTATAAATGGAAAACTGTCACAAAAATAAAGGTTATTAGTTAAAAGTGGAAAATTCAGGAAAAAAGGTTTTAAAATTGTTATTTGAGAATTGAGCATCTGTATGTATCTTTTTCCATGAGTGTACAGAAATATTCCAACCATGGTAGCCAAGAAACAGAGAGAGATAAGGGATAAGTGAAAGACAAAAATTCATAATTCAAGGCTATCTAGGAAGGTGTCCTTGAGTTTATCTATCTAGATATCCAGAGGCCAGCATAACAATGATGCAAGCTGGACTCTGATACTGCTCAAGCTAATGGCATATCTTAGTGTCATTCTCATGGTCCAGTAAACATGTGGAATGCAAGAGTTAGAGGGTCATGGAGACTTCCACCCGAATTTCAGTGAAAGATCTAAGAGACCAGCAAATGTGCTGTTACAGTGCCACAGTCCCTCCAGGATCCTCTGAGACAATGATACATGAAGGTGGGATTGAAGCTAAACTGGAGTGGAGATCCTGAGAAGTTGGAGATACCAATACTGTGGAATGTCTCGCAAGAAAAACCAGAAGCAATAAGTAGAACCAGTTCAATGGTGAAGTTGTCCAAGTTGCAACCAGCAAGGCCATAAGACTGGGGCTTTCCAAAAAGTTACCTCCTGAGCTTATGATTAGTGGAATTAGACCAATTGCTTAGATGCCCTCAAAGCATTTTCTTATTGTCATGATGCAAAGAACCTGGCTTCTTTTTAATGATATTGTTTTCTGAAACCATGTTGTTGTTGAGCCTAACTTTACACAAGTTCCATTTTTAGCCATGTTGCATTTTTCCCCCACATGTTTTAGCACTATTTTAATTTTGATTCTAACTATAGATCTGGTTAAAAGTGCTCAGTACAATCCATGCCACATCCTAAATATTAGACTTCCTTGAAATTTACTCCACCAAATAAATTAGTTCACCACCTTTAAATTAAGAGTCACAAAATCTTAGGACATAGGCAAAATATAGATAAGTTCTTTACCACACTGCAATATGCATTAACTCTCCAACAGAGCTCTGGTTTCCATCTGAAACCATCTGCCTTCTTCTAAACATTCTGATCTTTGGAGTTTTCACCACAACATCCCCTCTATCTGTGATTACAGTAGTCTAATATTCCTTTAGCCAGCATCCTCAAACCTTTTAACTTTTCCTACAAACCAATTCCAAAGGCTTCTGAACTACACAGTCAGATGTATTCATAGCAATCCCACTTCTCTGCTATCTATTTTCTGTCTTAGTAATTTTTCTGTCATTAAATATTTACAACTTAAAGAAGAGATATATTTTAACTTACAGTTTTAAAGCACTCAATCCACTAGCTCAAAGACAGAAACAGCAAGGTGGCAGGACATGACAGAAGCAAACTGCTCAACCTCTAACAGTGTGGAAGGAGATGAGAAGGGAGGAGCTGTGACCCACCTTCAAATTGGGTCCATCTAAGAATACATTCAACTATGAACTCATCCATGAGTTAATCCACTTTCAAAAGCTCCATCTCAGACTTTTAAGGAATATTTTCATCTACATTTAACATTGTACATGCAAAAATCACAATTCAAACTCCTACCTAGCTGCAGAGATAGGAATAAATTCCAAAATCCCAAACCAGGATCTGTGCATGTTGGTATGACCTGCAATTACCCTTTCTCATCTGGAGCTCATTAAAAGTTCACACATATAGACTACATCTTATAAGTCTAATTATAACAGAGTGGGAAAGTACATGCACAGTGAAAACCATAGACATGACTGAGCACCTCGCCAATCCTTTATTAGTCATGCTCTGAAATACCTGCCCAGGATGTTCCTTAGACCCAGCACAAGATTTTACATATTTTAAACCCAGAATATCTAGGACTCATGTCATTTTTCTTTCTGCTTGTGCAAGCCTGTTACTCTGGTTATACCTGATCCCTTTAAACGGCATTAAACTTTTCTGCTTTTCCATGCTGTCACTGGCCACATCCAGTTTTTTGTTTAGAAAACAATAGAATTTGGAAACCTGACACAGGACCCCATCAATCATGATAACAGTTTCTTTATTCTGTTTCTTTTATTTGTCATGTTTTTATCTACAAACAAGAGGGTATTTATTTATATTAAAGTCTCCATAGAAGGAATCAGAAAGCTTTTCTTTTTGCCCATTAAAAATTTCCTATGTAATGTACCAAAACTTAATAGACATACAACAACAATATCATTAATGGACATATCTGAATGCTATCTCTTCTTCCATTCCAGTTAAATGAGTTCATCCCTACCTTAAAACATGAGTGTGAAGATGGTAATTGCTCTTTATTGAGGTTTCTCTTCTCTTCCCTGATGTTAAAAAGTAACAAAAATGAACACATTCTGATGTGTTTAATAAGTTACTTATGCTTAAGATATTTTATTAACACTTGGGGTTAAACAAAAATACCAAAATGTCGTATTACTTCTTTTATTCCCTTTTAGTGAAATCACCACCACATGTGTTTTTTGTGAAGAAAATTTATGTTTGCTGGGTATTGTAGAATGGATATTCAAAGGCACAGTATATTTTTGGACATTTGATTTAATAATTAAATTGCTAAAATTTAATGTATCTAAATCTAAATTTCCAAATCTCAAGTTCTCTTAAAATGAAGAATTTGCAAAGAACCAGCCTAAGGTTTTTTCTTTGCAATGTTTAGATTACAAGTGACAAAATATTCACCTCAAACTAACAGACAAAATAGACAGTGTTTCAAGACTGTACCCAGCAAATACCAGTGTCATGTTCTCATACCTGTGGCTTAAACAGGCTAATACTGAGTATGGAATCTCCCACTATTATTGAACTAGAGGAAACATTTTCAAAAAGTACAGGAAATTCACTGGATTTTTGGATTGATCTGTTTAGAAGTTCAGGATTATAGCCATCATTTAGGAAAGAATAATGCACTACACTCATCCTAAAATCTAGCTCAGAAATGTAAACTATTCTACCCACTTGAGTGAGAAACATGAAGTCATTGTTTTGCCTTGTAAGACTTTTTCTTTTCTTTTCTTTTCTTCCTTTCTTTCTTTCTTTCTTTCTTTCTTTCTTTCTTTCTTTCTTTCTTTCTTTCTTCTTCTTCTTCTTCTTCTTCTTCTTCTTCTTCTTCTTCTTCTTCTTCTTCTTCTTCTTCTTCCTCTCTCTCTCTCTGTCTTTTTCTTTCTTTTTGTCTATAGCAACTATCTTAGTTTAGATCAATGTCTAGTACTAGGTGCTTTTGTCACCCATACCAAAGGTGGTATTGGACTAGATTTTGAAGGTCTATTTCTTGTTCTTTTTGGTAGTGATGATGCAGGACTACTTTTCTTTAACATTAACATATTTTTCCTAAATTTTCATTTCTAAACTGCCAAGTAGACAAAATCCAAATAATCTAATTTACTTTATAAAGAAAATTCATGTTTAAAAAACATTTTGAGACCATTTAAGTGATGTGACAATTCAATTCATAGATCTACACAGTGTGATAACACTCCAGACAAATACACATCCAATTGGGGTAGGAGCTCTTTCTTAAGATAATAAGCAAGAAAATGTTGCTGTTTTTATGCATTTGTAATCAAGTAGAGATAAAAAGAAATATGTTTTTGTCATCGCAATCTTATAACATTAGAGAAACAATGTCAAAAATATGTAATTCAGTGCTATTTCCTTGTTGTTAATTAGTTTGTGGAAATGTGATTGGTTGATATCATATATATTAAAATGGTTATGTAGTCACTGGCCTGTTTAAGGGAAAGGTCAATATCTGATCCTGTTTCACAGTATTAAGGCCTATGAAGTATGTCTTATGTCAAACATCCTTCTATAATTTTAAATTCAGCAATTATTCATCACTCTTTTAAAATGTTATCTTCAAGTTCTCTGCTTACCCTTCATATAGTCTTTATTATCATTACTGCAACATTCTTTATACACATTATAAACTATTAGAAGTAAGTAATTTGGGAAGAACTCAGAGAATAAGCAAAATCATTTCTCTCTTCTGTTTTCTTTCTCAAATGCTTTCTTCTTTCTTTGTTTCTTTCTTGCTTGCTTTCTTCTTTTAAACTTTTTAAGACAGGGCCACACTATATAGTTGAAGCTGAACTTAAGCTTACATTGTAGTCCAATCTGGTCTCAAACTTACAAAGATGCTTCTGTCTCAGCCTCCTGAGTGCTGGGATTACAGGTGTGTACCACTATGCCTGGCTTCCTACTGTAATTTCTGTGTTAACAATGCGAAACTCTACACAAGGTTTATCATCTTCCAGGGATTCACTTAAGGATGTTTTATTTCTCTATTGTTCTTAAAGTAGTGAACTGGTCTGATTTTTTTTTTTACCTTACTATTCTATGCCTTATAAAAATACTCCAAAAGACTTGGCATTTTAACCATTCAACAAGAAGTTTAAATTAGATGGATATAAGGTTTATGTCTTCACAGTTATATAACATAACTCCTACCATACTACATTAAATTCTATATACCATGCATGCTTTAATTAGCCTTAATTTTCTTAAATCAATGGGCTCTTTTTTTATTGAAAAAAATGAAAATCTCCAAGTTAGTCATACCATTTTAATGGCCAGTGTAATGAAAATAGCATTTCATGAACATGCTGCTGGTTTTGCTCAGGAATTAAACTGTCACTCAAATTATTTTCTAGAGACAGAAGTGCCATATGGAAACATTTAATTTTTACATGATGAATATTAAAACAATGTTTATGCAGGAACCAGAACTAATGTAATTAAGTAATGTATAAAAAATAATCTTAGTGCTCAATCACTTTTACCGACCAATTTTTTTTTTTTTTTTTTTTTTTTACCATGACCACTTTCAAGGGAAACTATCACTTCCTCTCTGAACTCTTTAGGAATAAAGGATATAGTTATTGGCATAAAGGTATATTTTTATTGCTTATGTATCTATTAATCTACAAGCCATACCCACTACTATTTTTGCACTATCACTGGAAATTTCAACATAGTGAAAACAGAAGTACTCTTTTAGTGTTGCAAAGAAAATAATCTCGACCTCACATTAATTAACTGTGCAGTCTACAAGCAGACACGGAAAGACTGCATTCATTTACGGACCAAATCTACAGAACATGGCTCTATCTGTTGTTCTTTGGACTTCCAATATTTGAAACAGCTTTTATACTTGAAGTGTTCTTTCCTTTCCATGGAAGTGTACCCTTATAATAAACTGAAGTTGATGTCTAGCCGAAATTGTATTTCCTTTACGACTCAGTAAAACTCCAGAGTGGTTGTTCTTTATTTGGCAGCATTTCTGACTGCTTTGTTTTTTCAAAGGGTATCACTTCTGAATATATGTCATCCAGATTTCTAGGGCAAGAGGAAAGACTGCCAGAGGATCTTGAAATAGCAGTTAATAGCCTTGGCCCCATAGTGACACACATTTTTTCCCACTAAATATTCATTGGCTACATTGGACTAAATGACTCAAAGTTAACTTCAAAGTCCTAGAAAATTTAATGATCCCGTATATTCAGACAGCCAGGTGAATCAGATAACACTAGAACTTCGAGTACATACCCAAAAATTTGCCAGAAATTTTAAGAGAATAAAACAAGCAATTTGGAGTCCCACTCAAAGGAAATGGAGTAAACACATAACGTAATAAAATCTAGAAAATAATAAAATAATTTTATGACAGTGTTTCACACATGACTGAGATGAGGAGCAAGAAAAATTGACAGAACTATTGAGTGGAGCCATTTCAAGGAAGGTGTTAACTTCAGAAGAGTAATTTCTGTGGAATATGGTAATTAAACTGCTTCTAGTGCAATAAAGAACTCAAGAAAGTTAGATACATTTATACAGTAATTGTAAGGGCCTTTGGGCAAAATTTTGCAAAATGGACTGAAAGACAGTAAGGGGTCATAATGGCAAAGTGTTCAGAAAAGCTAAGAAAGGAGAGGAATGACAGAAAGTAATTAAAGTGGGATCAAAATATAGCCTGCTCCGTGCATTGTTGGGCACTATAGTTTTTGGTGAAATGTCAACTTCCAGATATTAATCGAATTCTTTCTTTAAAAGTAAAGCTTTGGACTGTTTTTCTCCTGTTCAGTATCCGCTAAGGATGTTAACATGAATTTGAATGTCAAATCTCTGCTTTACGTTGTTCATGGATGGGGCATTGTTTGGCAAAGGGACTTGAAGTTTAAACTCTCAACAGAGGCTTTCTGCTGAAACGGGAGATGTGTGCTTCTCTGTCAGGCAAACAACAGAAGGGGTTTTGTGTAAGACCGCATGAGCAGAAAACTGGCAGATGCTCTTACTTTCAGCAGCTTAAAGTGTTCTGTTGGAACAAAGCATTCATCATGCGGCATACAATCAGGACTTCTAGATGTCAAAGGAAGAGATGGTTGAGTGATTAGGATGCCATTTCAACAAACAAAATAGATTAGTTTCATTTACTCTCAATATAAATGTCTTTTTGTCTTGAATTTCATGACACTATCTCTTTACTTTCAACAAAACCGTAAGAAAGCTTTGATTGTAAGCACTGCTTTACTCACTGCTAAACAGGAAAAATACGTTAATCGTTAAGTAAAATTGTGCTGATAAATAAAGTCGTATTGCTATTCAAAGGAATTGTAAAAAGCAAAATCATTATCTTTATAAGGAATTCATAAATATTTACAATAATTTTCTTGCATGCAGTATATAATTTTGTGACTTTGTACAGTGTGTTAAAATTTAAAATAGAAAACAAAACTGCCAGAGTTACACTGTTATAGTTGGATGCTATGGAAATGATGGCTATTAAAATGTGTGCCTAGATATTCACATAGAAAATGAATTCTTACAATTTCATTTCTGCATAAAATCAAGTATCATTTATACATAATAATTTAAAAGCATGTCTGATTCTCAAATGAATCACCAACTAAATATCAGAGTGTTAAAATTTCCTTATTTCACAATAATTATAACTAAAACCTATGATACCTTCAATAATTTTAATTTATCTTTTAGCTTCAATTCACACTCAACTCATCCTTTCTTTCAAATTTCAGTATCAAATGATTATATATTTATCTGATACTTTGCTTTTCTTTGACCACAAAATAGAGTTTTTCAATTCTGGAAGGTTCAATATATGCAGTCTGTCAATATGACATACTTATGTGAAAATGCTTCGTTTGTTACACAGAAATACTTCAAAATTCAGTGACATAAATGAAAGATTCAATCACTCACAATTATTTTTCCTCTCAATATCATAATTGAAACTGAAAAGCACACAATAAAGCAATGAAAACATAAAGCTATATAAAAAGTATAAATTCAAAATTTAAAGTTAAAATAGGACTGGGGTTTTAGCTCAGTGGCACAAGTGCCTGCTTGGCAAGTGCAAGGTGCTGAGTTCAATATCAGGTACCAGAAAGAAAAAAAAAGAAAAAAAGAAAGTTAAAACATATTTGTATAGGTATCAGCAGTTTTACAGCTATCCTCATTAAGCAATATTAGCATTATAGGAAAATAATAAAAGTACATTATCACAAGGAAGATAAAAAAGGGAAAAAAAGCATACAGAACATGCTAATACCCATTTTTTTCCATAAGCAAATTAAAAGTGGAAGCGAAATGCTTGCATAGAAAAGTTGTGATTAGCAGAAGGTTCTCCAGAATCCCTTGAACATCTGAAAACCTTGGATGCCCGAATTGATGAAGACCAAGATGAAGAAGAGGGATCGGAGAAGTTCTTCCACATCACTTCCCTAGTGAATACAGCTTATCTATGCCTCACGAATCCACAAAGCTTACATTAGGTTTAGGTGTGAGTAATAAAAATATTGATGCTAGTATAATAAAATGTAGTTTGATCTATAAAAAGGAACATCTGTCTTCTGAAATTCTTATCCCATAACCTTGACAGTGAGTCACAGAAAGTAGACACACACACACAAAAATGGGTTCTATTCTCTTTTTTTAGTGCATAAAATTTCCTATAGAAATAAACTGCATGTGACAATGTTATAATGAGACAGTTACGTTTTTTTAACCCAAGTATTCTCTAATCTATATCTTCTTAACATGGTTGCCAATTACAAGCATTTAAACAATTTTTAAAATGTAATTTGAAAACCAAAGATTGATAAGTATTCAGAGAATGGTGGAAAGTAAAGGAATTAAGACATGTAAACAAATTAACCTGGCAGCAAAGCATTTAAAGGTAGGAGTAAATGCAAACAGTACAATTAAATTTCAACAAATGGGCAAGATACCCTTAGTGAGATTATACATTGTAATGACTTCAAATCATCCAGAAAAATCTGATTTACCTTGCAGTGAGGAACACACACACACACACACACACACACACACAGTCAAGACACAGGAAGATAGATATGAATATGGATAGATATTGTGGTTGCTACTAGGAGAGGTGGTAGTGGTAGTGCAGCTTTTGGAACATTCTTTCTGGATGCAGATGACTCGTGTGGCCACGCACCACTTGTACACACAAACATTTTAGTTACTGGGTGGTAAATGACATTATGAAAGCTTTCTGATATTAATTAAATACTTGAAAACAAAGAGAAAACATAAGATCTCACTACAACCAATTGTAGAGCTAATCACATCGAACCATGCATCTTCAGAAATGAATCAGAAATCAGAATGCTTCTGTTTACATGGGAAGTAAGGAATATTTTGATATTGGTAAGCTTAGGAGCTTTCTAAAGTAGATTCTTTAAAATATGAATATAATAGTAGCAACTTGGGTATAATAAAACTCACAGTTCTGATACATTTTAAATGTGATGGAAACCAAATTTCATTGCAAAAGTGGAAAGCACAAAAATGATAGTCCAGATTGTGGAAAAAATATAAAAAGAATAACAAAAAGAAGAAAAATTGGAAAATGCAGAATGAGTAACAATGAGTGTATGGATTTTCAAAAAAAAAAATCACCATTTCAAGGTTGAGCAGATCATTCCTACTAATGAATGACATCAATAAAAATATCTTAAACAGCTATTTTATTGCAATATAATTGAACACATGCTTTAATGGATGGAAAAATTATTTTAAAATTAATTAAAATTAAATATCATTGGAATTAAAAATTCAACACTGGATTGCAGATTATTAAGAAATATCCTCAAATTTTTGAGAAAAAAATGTGTTGTTAAAATTATTAAACTTTTCAATCTCCTTTGAAGTTTGAATAAGCACATTACTTATTGAAGGAAAAGAAATAAATTTTCTTATAATTCTTATAAATATTTTATAATTTATTATATGTATATTTTTAAATTTTCATAATTTTTCCTAGGATGATATTACATGTGAGTAGAATAGAGATTATTTTTAATAGAAAGATATATGATCAAAAAAGAAAAGAAAAATTTCCCGAGTGAAAACAAATGAAGCTTAATACTGAGATTCTGTGCAAAGAACAAGAAACAGTCTAACTGAGAGCAAGAGACTAATAAGTAGAGAAGCTTTTAAAGCATAGATCCTTTTTTCACTAAAAATTTTATTTTTAAATGCACATGTAAAATTTGGATGTGATTAAACTATTTTAATTAAATTGAGAAAGTTATTCATCAACTTTCAAAAATACAAGAAAAAATTCTTTTTAAAACTGCTACAGTGCATTTAAAATATTTAGTTTATATTTTAATGGGCTGGATTATCCTACATCCTTTTTACTTATAAAATAATACAAGATGAATTCTGCAGTCAAATTGTACAGCTTTGTAAAATATCTAAGGACATATTTACAAATGGGAAAGTTCCATAGGCTTTAAAAACTTCATCTCATATTTATGTTCATTTAGGAATGTATGTATTATATACCTGACTGGGTGATTTTGACTTGCATTCTTTTTACCACACTCTACATAACATCATTATGGAAATAGAATATAATATTCTCAGGAAGCTATTATGCTATTGATATCCACATTAAAGCCTACTTCCCTAATTTTCTTTTCCTGATAAGATGCAGACTTATTTTTGATAAAAAGTAGTGATCAAATGCTGAGACTCTAATAGTAGTGAATTATCTCAGTCATCAGGAAGGAAAAATCTTTTTCAGAAATATAATGAGATGGCATCTCATATTTCCAACCCTGTTCCATTTTTGAAGAAAATTCTTTCCACTATATTTTTACAGTGTAAAGTCTTATGATGTAAAAATTTCTCTACATCCAGATCTGTAAAATATCATCTCTTGTAAGGATCACACATCTACAAAGACATGAATAGCTAAAAGGATATGGTTGTTGGCTTTAAATCACACACATATTTTTTAACTGATTCATAAAGAATTTAGTCTTTTTTTTCAAATACAAATGTTTCATAAGTGTATGCTAATTGACACTAATTCCACAGTTACTGGTTGAATTAAAAAAATAATTGCTTTCATAAAAATCTCTTAAAATCAAGGTAGGTAGTGCATGTGGTATACATGTTTGTGCATGCATTGGCATCATTTAAGGTAGCAATGCCACCATTTTTTTAAGTGGATTCTAAAAGTGGGATTTCAGATTTTTCGTCTATTTTTTCTTACAGTTACTTTTTAACAATACATTTTAACATAGTGTTATTATATAAATTGTAAATATCCCCCAAAGGCCCTTGCATTTCTGGCCAGCCTGTGGCGCGCTGGAAAGAGGTGGAAGGTTTAGGAGTGAGGGACCATGGGGAGCCAGTTCACTGGAGCTGTTACCTTGAAGGGGATGCTAGGTCACCAGGCCCTTCCTGCAACCTCTTCAGCTTCTCATTGGGCGGATGGTGAGTAACCCGCTCCACCACGCGCTCAGCCACCACTTACTATACAGTGAACGGAAGTTAACATCAGTTACAAACATTATCCAAGTGAAGTTAGAGTTGACAAAAATACAGTACATAATGATTACAGTTTTTTTTAAGATATTTTAGTTTTCAAAAAAAAGATTTTTTTAATTTAACAAACATCTTGTTGGACATGCAATTCAATTCCTTGCAATGAAAAATAACTGAAATATTATCAATGAAGAAATAAACAATTGTTCTGAATTCTAATTTTTTTCTTTTTCATTAAAAATAACATTCACATGAGCATCACCAGACATGAAGTAGCTTAGTAACAGTTATTAGCTTTAAAACTTAGGACACATCTGTTTAAAAAAAGCCTGCTTTTGAAAAAATACAACGGATAATTTTCTTTTTCTATTTTGCTTACAAATTTCAAGAGAATATTCATATATTTTTAGTTTATATTTTTATATATTTCCAATTTAAAACATAAAAAACAAAATATTTTATATGAACACTATAAATAAAAATAATTCTAATAGTTTATTATTATATATCATTAATTGGATTTAGTCATATGTATTCTAAAATTTAATGCACTCACATTTTGAGTAAGTTTATAAAGTTATTAAAATAAACAATTTTACAGATTTGTCTCATCACTTTCCAAAAAATGTAGTTTACTAGAGTTTATTCACCGAAGCCAATTTTTTTTCAAGCTGTACCCAAGAATGTTTTTTATTAAGTTCCAAGACATTATTGTGCTAAGATTAGACAAATTACATGTTACATCAGTTCTCAAGTTTCACTGCATATCAAATGAGATCATGCAATTCCTTTTGGATAAGTGAATTTGCCCTAAAATACTGAATCTGAAAGTTCACATAAGATAATAGTCAATTATCCATTTTTCACATGGTGAGAACTGGTGTTAAATAAAACATAGTTCATTGTTAATTGTGAAAAATTGCTCTCTGATTTTATAACATTTACTTATTAGAGATGAAGTCTAAATGCAGAGCTAAAATCATAATATTTCATATATAATATCATTACTTTTTTATTATATATGAAATAAACTAAATACCTTTGTTGAAAGAAATATTATTTTATTCTAAAATTGAAATGTGAGGACTGGAAAAAAGAAAACAATTATTTGTAAATTTGTATTTGTTTGGGGTTCTATATTGTAATTACATACTTTGGTATTTTGTTCATTTTGAATTTTTCAAATTTTGTTTTTTAACTAGAATAAGCTTTAAATCAAGTTTCTGAGAAACATTAACAATAATATTTATATGACTTTGGTGTAATTATTGTTGGACATCTGGTAAAAAATTAAATATTCAACCTGAGAGAGAAAAAAACATAACAAAGACAACACTCAGAAAATCTGCATAACTGTCCAAAGAATATATTTGATTTTACAAGTGAAAAGAATGTCCACAGTGACGTTTAGGGGAAAACACACCTGCATCACATTTATGTTACAGCCCAGCTGAATTAGATGATTTTTAAAGATCTTCCATTTAACTGTTCTCCTTACTCATCACATTTCAGATGAATGGATGGAGATAGTTTTGTTAGATACGAGATGTGAAAAGAAAAAAGAAATAAAACAGAAAAGAAAGAAAAGAAAAACAATAGTGGCAAAGGTTAAGATCTAAATTTGTTTATAAGAGAGTTTTTGTTTTTTAACAAAGACCTCAGGTAGTAACTGAATTTTTCCATAGATATTCTCAACATCTTTTTAGCCCTATTGAAATTATGCCTGGGTCAATTGTGAAATCTCTATTCTGAAGAATTTTTGGAATTATAAAAAAGAAAATGAACAGTGTTGTTATAATTAATTTATTGTTTTGTCATTATTCATCACTTAATTTATCAATCAAATAATTGTATTTTTTTCTGAAGTTGATTCTTACAGCTTGATCAATGCTGCCAATGCCTCATCATCTGTTCGTTAAAGACAGAGACAGGCTTACATATGGTGCTTCATTTAAGGACTTTCCAAATGTCACATGTACACAGGAGCTGTGTTAATTGTCTTAGCTTGCACCTTACTTTCGTTTCACAGCACTCAGTAAATAACTTCTTAAAAACCAGTAGGAAGGTTGTTCACTTTCCCTAAAGCCTCACACCCTTGTGAAGACTGACTGGGGCACTGTTCTTACTCAGAAAAGATGAAGACAGAGTATTTACTGGCCTGATGATGTGAAAGAAAAAAATGTCTACTTCAAAAAGGCTTCCTACAAAAAACTCACCACTCGGTCTTTCCATCACAAGATGTTAAATAATATGAGCGTTTTTCATGGTTATTTGATATGCATCACTGTTTCTCATGGTAGCTTATGAATAAAAACAATCCAGACAATTTTTTTTTTTTAATTTCTAGATTCTCAGCACAACACCACAAATTCTGATTGCATAGATTTGGACTGGGGCCACAGATTCCTGTAATCCAGTTTGCTTATACTGGGGATTTTATAGAAAAATACTTCATTAAGTGTCTTCTAAATATTGTGCTATCATAAATATTGTAAATATATTTGTGGATTTTTAATTTACTCTATAATCCACCATGTCTTCAAAATATTCATGGTAGAAACTCAGCCATTAAATTGTTCAGTTTAAGAAATTGCTGCACATGTATATGATGGTAAATTTAAGAATAAAAACATTGTTTGAGGCAGTCCAAAATATATTTTATGAAATATAACCTGCATTGTAAGAAAAGCATTACAATGAATTTGCACTAACTTCCTGGTGTCTACATGGAAAATTTAGGTTTCAACATTTGACTCCAAAAACTAACAAAGAGACTGAAAACCTAAAGTCAAGTGCAGCTTTGTAAGTGCTGAAATAATAGATATGAGAACATCTGATCAGAAAATCACCCCAAAGCGTTACTGTAACAGTTAGTCTTTTCTCTATTCTGAGGTTCAGAATGCAAGCCGCTATAAGATCCAATTACAATTTGTACATGGTTGAGAGAAATTTTTTAAGAATCATTTTTCTATTATTTTTTATTAGACTTCTCATAGAGAAATTTGTATCTTCAGTTTAAGATAAAAATACATTGCTCATTTATGATGTATAAAATTAATCCAATGAAATGCATGTATATAAAATTAATTCAAGCCAAATGACCATTATGTATCTTTTTACATAATACCACAGTGAGATATATATATATATATATATATATATATATATATATTATATAAAATGTTTCCAGAAAGTATTATATTTTAATTTTATATTGCTGTATTAGAAGAGAAATCTTTTTGACTTATAGTTTACTTACATGTGATATGATTACAATAAGATAACAAATTAGTTTATTGGAGATAGCACTGTTTTAATTAATTAATTTTAATAGGATAACATTGTACATTTTTATCACGTTAAACATTATCTGTTGAAATAACACATGTTGCTAGCAACAGTGTGAAAAGATTCCCTTTTCTCCACATCCTTATTAAACTTGTTATATTTTGTACTTTGATTACAGTTTTATTTCCAAATTTCCATCTTTTAAATATCTTATGAGCTAGAAAAGAAAGAGTCAAAGAGCTTTAAGCATGTTTTACTCCTATCTCCTGCTTTATTTACTACATACGATTTTCTTAAGCCTGGTGATGCGTTATTGTCTGAACCATGACAAAATCACAATTTTCACTATGTTAGGTAGAAAGCCTCAGAAGGGTAAATATGAGAATAAGGACAAAGAAGCCATTCAGATGGGTGTGAACGACTAACAAGAGGCAATCGTTTTCTCTGCCCATTGTCTCTTAATGGTACTTATAGCCAACTGTCCATCTATCTCTGTCACTTTCTACATGTATATAGGTTGAAAGCTACAGACACACATTGGTAAAATTGATATGTGCCATATATACATTAAACTTTTATATAATGTACTATACTTTGATATGCTAGGTATCACATGTTGATATACATACTAATTTAATACAGTCCTGAATACACATTTATATTTACACTATATAGTAGATTTTATATCAAAATCTTTCTCTTTATTAATATTTATATAAGAATTTGAAAAAATAAATGGTTTGAAATGTATCTGTTCAAAATAAAGTAAGCCTAATGACTCAGTGAGCTAATCCAAAAAGATGTACTTATGGTAAGGGGTAGGAAGGCCTTGCATATATTCCTGAACAATAAAAAAATCATAAAAATAAAATCTAGCTACAACTTATGGAGGACATTTTGTGAATAGTCAGTAACCTTATATGTCTATGTTCTTCTAAAAATGCAGTTAATAATTACTGTGTGCCTTAAATTTATAAATTATGTTTCTGTTATTATTTGCCATGAAATTATTCAAATGACTGAAGTATTATACAGCAAATTTTAAATACAAGGCACAAAAGTAAATATTCTTAGAGCAGATCAAATCCAAATTTGTTTGAGCCATTCATAAAAAATTTGACACTTGTAAAAAATATTATACATATATACATTATATATTAAACAATATATATCATACATTATATATTTTGTTTATTTTTCTAAATGTTTAATTGCTATAAAAGCTTTGACACTTTGTTGATCTTATTTGACACTTGTAAAAAATATTATACATTATATATTAAACATGATATATCATACATTATATATTTTGTTTATTTTTCTAAATGTTTAATTGCTATAAAAGCTTTGACACTTTGTTGATCTTATTTCTATGAATACATTCATAAAAGCAAGACTTCATCTATTTTTCTATAGGCACAATGAATGGACATTAATATGTCAAATTCTCAAAACAATTCCTAAGATTTGCCACCATAGAATACCTGCTATGTAACTACCTGCCAGTCTTCATAGTGGTTTAGTTCTTACCACCAAAGTTTTTCCAAGAAGTATATTCTAACAAAATTCAGTTTTGTACTATTCCAGTTTTATAAGAAGTTTTTGTAATGAAATTGAAATTCAAATGTTTATTACTGTAAGAGAAAGTAGCTAAATTCAGTTGGTATCTGTGCAATTCAGAAGTTCATGAACCAGAGTGTTCCACTCCACAACAGTAGAATACACATTCTTCTCAGCTTCACATGGGACATTCTCTAAAATAGGCTGCAAACTACCTCACATAACATTCATAAATAAATGCAAAGGAACTGAAACTATCCGTTGTATATTACCAGACCATAGTGCAATGAAATTGTAAATCAGTGACAAAAGAAACCGCAAAAACTACATAAACAGATGGAAATTAAATAACACCCTTTTGTACAATCATGGGTCACAGATAAAGTTAAATAAGAAATTAGATAGTTTTTACAATTAATAATAATTTTGATGCAACACACCAAAACTTATGGAAACCAAGGAAAACAGTTTTATGAGAGAAAGCTATACAGGTGAGATCTCACATCAGGAAAATACAGTAGGCTAAAATAACCTAATATTGAACATCAAACTTCTAGAAAAAGAAGAATAAGTCAAGCTCAAAGCTTTACTTGTACAAGAGAGGAAATTATAAAGGCCAAGACAGAAATTAATGCCATTCAGACTAAGACAATATAACCCATGAAGAATTAGGTCTTTGCAATATTAAATACAATCGACAAACCCATAGTCAACCTTATCCAAATAAGGAAAGAAAAACTCAAATACGTGCAATTAAGAATGAAAATGCTAAACTCACATCAGATCCTGCAGAAATCCACAAGATCATCAATACCTATTTGGAGAATCTTTATTCTAATAAGATAGAAAACACAGAAAAATTAGACAAATTTCTAAAAATATATGAATTATGAAAGCTGAATCAAGAAAATATAAAAATTCTAAGCATCCCAGTATTAGTCAATGAAATTGAAGATGCACTAAAACACTTACCAAAAAAGAAAAGCCCAGGTCCTGATAAATTTACTGCTGAATTGTACAAAAATTTTAGAGAAAATATAACTATAACAACAACTCTCTGAAATTGAAATTAAAATGAAATTGAAAGGAAAGTTATGTCCCCAAAGTCATTCCTAGAAACAAGTATTACCATAATAACAAAACCAGAGAAGGTCAAACCGAGAAACAGAAATACAAGCCAGTCTCCCCAGTAAACACAGATGTAAAAATCCTCAAAAAGATACTGGCAAATGAAATACAGCAAATCATCAAGAAATTTACACACAATGACCAAGTAGATTTCATTCCACAAATGCAAGGATATTTCAACCTATACAAATCAATAAATATAATTCACCATACCACAGAGTCAAGGACAAAAATCACATGATCCTCTTGACAAATGCAGAAAAAGCATTTGAGGAAGTCCAACAACCATTCATGATAAAACCCCTACAGAAGATGGACCTAATCTCAGTCTGATAAAAACTATCTGTGACAAAGCCACCTTCCCTTATGAAACAAACTAAGCTCACATTTCTAAGATAATTCTCAGGTTTTGTAATGTGTAGTAGGGAAATGTAAGAGTTTCTAAAACTGTTATACTTCTGATAATGTTTTAGTAAAATGAAGAAATCCCAATTAACTTCAATCCAGTGTAAAGGTGCACTGAGAAGAGTTCAAGAGTTCTCCAAGCATGACCTGGTTTTCTTTTTAGTGAACAGCAAATTATAGTTTCTCCCAGTAGAGACATGCTGGCATGCAGTGTTTATCCCTTCCTTCAGTGATCCATGGACTGCAGTATTACCAGCTAGAAAAGAGACCCCTGGTTTTGGCATATAATATTTTAGTGAACTTTTCAGCTACTCCAGAGATAAAGGTGCTAGATATTACACTGTTCAAAGCTCTCATCATAATTCACAAATTAGCATAGTTTTTAGAATACACTAACTTCTTAAAGTAAGCAAAAAATTTCACCAGATATTATTTCCCACATTCTTAGAGGTCATCATCTGAAGAAAAGCCCTACAATATTCATGCAAGATGAATCTTTTAATGTACAATATCAGGAAGTGTATTTACTGAGATATATATTTGTATAATTTAAAAAAACAACAAGAAAATTATTAATATGCCTCACTCCAACTAAAACTATCTTTAATTGTCTGCAAAAGTATTGAAGGAAATTTGGAGAAATTTTGTTAATTTACTATGGCAGTTAATCACTTTTCTATCAGTGTATAAACAGATACGTACAAAAAATACTATAGCATTACACAGTAAATTTAAATGTATCATCACATAAATGTTACTCTGTCTCTGAGAATATAGAAATAATGTTGGAAAGCAGGAGAAAAGCAAAAAATGCAATTTATTTAAAGATCATGCCATAAGATTTAGGAAACTGAGAGTCTTAGCTTGGCTTTTCTACTAATTTGCAATATAATTTGGGCAAAAATCTTAACTATTTTAGAAGTCAATTTATGCATCTGTAATTAGTGAGTAGATTAAACTACATTAGTTTTGAATTCTATTATTACTCTAAAAACTGAATTTTTATAATATTTACAGTAAAATAACAGAATATGTAATAGTTAATTTATAATAAAATCGGGTTACAAAAGCAGCATTCTTTAAGTATTCATTAAATACATGTAAATCAAATTTTGAATCATCTTTTTCTATATAATGATTTCAAAATTATTTTTGTAAAATTTTTACTGTGATATGTCCCATAAAAGCTAAAACACACACAAAATTTATAATCCTATAAAAATGATGACTAATATATGTTTTCAACATATGTCATCCACATGTAAGTATAAATATGCTCAAAGATTAGTTTGCCTTAATTTTCTTTACATAAATGTTTTTCAATTATATGTATATATGATATATAAATAACATAAAACAGGGCATTACAAGTATAGTCTTTTATTATTTAGGTGAAATTTTATCCAGTTTAAATACACTACTATTACATCAATCATAAAATGCATTAATTGAAAGGTAAACACATGCATATTTTATATTAAATATCATCTTTTTTCATATTTATCATCTATTTTACTAATTTTTGTAGTAGTTGTTCTACTTTTACTTTGAAATGACATATTTACTATGGCAAGTATTTCTCTAATTAAATATTTATTTCTGCTAAGAAAATGTTTTATTTTGGCATTTTCTTCTAGCCCAAATGTTTGTTTCAATAGCAAACATTTGTTCTCCCAGAAATTAGCTCCAAAATGGGCGATTGCTTTCAGGGGTTTTGGCAACTGTGTTTTATGGCCAATAGGCTGGCCAGTTCTGTTTCCATCTGCTACTCCTGCTTCCCTGAATTTTTTCTTTTTTTTTTTTTTAACCAATTAACCAGAGACACTTTAGAGATACAAGTGGCTTTCTGGAATAAGCATATTTAACATTTATTCCCTAAAGGAAAACAAGTGTTTGCAACAACTACAGTCAGTAAATGCTAAGTAGGAGAGACGATATACTATATAAATGCTTTTGAAATCTGGTGTATTTTAATTCAGATTTTCTTTTCAAATGAATGCATAGTTTTTAATAACTAATTAGTTAATATTTAAAGAAAAACTGTGATATGTGAGTGCAATGAGTTAGGAAAATAGAATTTAAAAGTTCAAAATTGTTAATTGACTTTCTTAATAAAAGTCTAACATAATTTGCATTTGCACTCAAATTCATATGCTGATAAAAGTAAATATCCACCAACTTTTAAAAAAAATACCTATATAAAAATAAAGCAAATGATTAATGGACCAGAACCCACACTAAGCCAGACCAGACATTCTGCTGTGAGAAACAAGCTTCATTGGGTGGGGGCGGACTGTCTTGGGGATTGAGACAGCCACCATTTGGCTTGAAGAAAACATTTTTAAGGGTTGTTCTAGGGTGGGGAGCTCTGCAGGTGAGCCAGGTGTCATCAGGTACCCTCCTGGGGAGGGTGGACTTTTGCGGTTGGAACAGTTCTGGGAAGGGTCTTTTTTTGCAGCCCAAGCGTGAACAGGTTCTGGGGACAGGCTGATCCTTTAATTACATTTATGACTTTTAATTGTCAGGTTTCTCAAATAAGGAAAAATGAAATAGCAAGCCAAATATTACTAGAAATTCCATCATTTTATGCAATTTTGCACAATTTTATTTGGATGTCTGAATCAGTAAGGGTTTACTGGAGGAATACATGCAAATATACATATGACATGTGCATGATATATAAAGGTCTTAAAGGGTCACCTGCAGAGTCGGTGTTGGAAGAATGCAAAGCAGACCTGGGTGCCCTGCAGAGCTGGAGAATCCAGTGGTAAATGGAAGTCAAGGAGCTCACTGTGGAGCTCACTCCTCTCCCCTCCCCTCCTCTCCCCTCCTCTCCCCTCCTGAGCCCTCTCCTCCTCTTCTCTCCCCTCTCCTCCCCTCCTTCTTGTCCTCTTTTCTCCCCTCTCCTTTTCTCTCCTCTTCCCTCTTCTTTTGCCTTATTCCTTCTTGACATTCATGCGGATGTGGCAGATCTATATGGAAGGACTATTCCTAAACTCCTGTTTTAGAAATAATTCTTTTAAGGTAGCTGTGGTGATATGTGCCTATAACTTCCACTCTGGGAGGCTAACACAGGAAGATAACAAGTTCAAGCCCAGATTGGGGAAGTTATCAGTTTAACAAGTATTTGTCTCAATAATTTTTTTTCAAAAATGCTCAATAAGATGTTCCTGAGTTTCATTGTCAATGTCAAAAACCAATTATTTTATACTGCTTTTATATAGTGAAGTCATTCTCTAGCAAATGGAAGAAATAATAATTCTCTTTTTAGGGTTTCGAGGGTCCAATAAATGCTATACCTCTTCCCCATTTGTGTTTTGAATCAATTTAGAAATAAAAGAATAGAAGCAGTAGATGATATGTATATCATCATAATTTCTGATAAATACAGGCTAAGCTGCAGCATCTAGTTTCCTTTGGAGTCAAAGTGACCTGCCAACTTCTACCTTACTCAGTCCTCATCTAGATTGGAAAAAAGGAAATTTCAGGGTTATAGAGTACATAACTTCACCTACCCCATCAAGCTGTTACCCAGCTATATCTATTTTTTACCCCCATGAGGAACAATGAGGGTTAACAAGATAGTTTGTTTCACAAGCATGAGGAGGACTAAGAAAAAACAGATGTGAAGAGTTTAGAGACAATCCCTCTTGTTTTTGTAAATCAGCGATGGGAAACCCATATATATGGCATTCTTTTTGTATATCCCTGCACTAAGCCTTTAATTACAGAGTCAACCATAAATGTGTTTACACAGCTTAAAGTGGGATATCAGTATTTCTCTTACCACATCCATCAAGAACTCTTCCCTGGAACACAGGCTGGTACAGCAAACAAAATCCGGTAATGAAAGGTTTTCCCTCAAAGACCTGAAATGGGTCAAAATAATCAATAAAACTTCTAAATAAATTAGAGGGAATTTTTAATTAATCTCTGTCTTAGGACCTATTCATATGAGTAATATTTGCAAAACTGTGTTCGAACTTCCTGCTGATTTTTCTAAATGTTACAGACTTCACCTTCGGTTCTGCCAGGTCCCTTGGTATTGGTGTCCCAGAACTCCTTTTTATAGTGACCATAACTTACACCTCAGCTATTTTAATAGTCATCTGCTTAGGAAGGCATGAAGGATAAAGTATGTGAAATAATAATGCAGGAGATTGATGCATCTTGCTTATATCCACATTGTATCAGGAAGAAAGCAAATGGACCAGTGGAGACTCAAGCACTGAAGAGGGCAGTGTGTAGTGAAGCACTCCGTCAGCCATCCCAGTTCAGAATCACCCACTTCACCTCTGTTGCAAAGTTCTCACTGAACATGCCCTTGAATGAATTCCTAATCAAACACACTGCAATAGATCTCCACTCTGTCAACAGGAATTGCCACAATGAGGGCATTCACTGTTGCCTTTCCCCATTATTCTCCCTTCTTTAAAGCAATTTACAGCTTCTGTGTCCTAATTAGTGTATGCACACATGGATAATAAGTAATCACTTGGAAAAATTCATAACTTGACAAATTGGATGACTTCTTTGCTCTCCATGCAAATCCTTGATGTCTTTAAGACATGAGAGTCAGCTTTAATTCCCTAAATCACCTACATGTTTATAAACCTCATTTTGTCTCAGACTGTTCTTAAAATTTTGCATTCATATCCTTCTCCATTATCACTCTTTTCTATTTATTTGTGTTTTTTTATCTTGCTAATTAGGTGTCCTCCCTTGTATCTGTTTATGGATGCATACACTTGTTTATTAAGTTTTCCAGACATAAAAATGCAATATTTGTGATGGAATAAACATAACTGCTATGTTCTGTGCCATTCAGGGTATCTATTGTTTAGACATATCAAATAATTTCTTCCACAAAATACATTGTCTATAACCCTGGGTTGTACATTGTATGCAACCTATTTCTTTTCCAACTTGAGTCATTAAAATGCTTTCTTCCCCTAGTTTCCTAATTTCTTAAAGGCATTTCCTCAACTTTTGTACCTATGTTCATTATGGCAAAGTTATCTTGAAGCACATGCACCAAGGTCATTTTTGTTTAAAGTTGATCATGCAGCTTTCTGTTTCATATACGTTTATATCTCAGATAATCCTCTGTATATGTGTCCTGATCTGCAAAAGTGCTTGCTGAAACTCTTGCTATGGAACTCATCCAAACTTTGCAAGGAATTTCTCCCATGAAGGATAGAGTGTCCTTGGTTTCTGGAATCAGTTTTCTCTGAGAGAGCTGTTAAATTGACCTTAATATTTTTTCACTACTATCTCCAACATTCCTACTGACTACTGGCACTTTTCTTGAACAAGTAATCCCTGATTTTTATGTTGTCATTGTTTATAACTCCATTTAGGTTCAGCATGTCCTGTTTATTCTTTCCCCTCTCTGTATCTCTCCCCCACAATCCCCTTCCTTAATCTTGTTTGTAAACTCCATTGATTGAAAAATGCCTAGAAAATTGGTAAAGCATATTTCTGGGTGTTCCCATGAAGGCTATCACTTGAGGCATTGAACAGATTGGAGAGGCATTGAACAGACTGGAGATTAGATCAAACGCGTGCTGACTGTAGGAGCACCACCCAGTCAGGTGGAAGTCTCCGATGGACCATAAGCCAAAAGCAGGAGAGCTCCCACACAAATGCTCAGGGCTTCTTGAACAGAAGCATTTTGTGCTACCTCCATCATCTGTGGATGACAGACCACTAATTCTCAATTTTGATTGCTGAATTGTACTACCAACTCTCTGGGGGGCTTTTAGGTCTTTCACTCCTGCACTGGGCTGCACTATTTATTCCTGTTGTTCTGAGGATTCCAGCTTCTTAGACAGCAGTTTTGCTACATCTCTCCACTCTTCAGAGACCATGCTGGGGCTACTTAGACTCTCCTTCCATTCTAATTATTATAGGTTAATAATTATCAAGCAGCCCCAGAGCCCCAACCATGGAGAGACTCAGGGCATAGCACACAAAGGCAGTTTGCCCGCCCTCTCAGTAGGGGCCCCAGCCCTGAGTTGGGAAAAGAAACAACAGCCCCAGAGCTCTGACCATGGAGGGACTCAAGGCACAGCACAGAAAGGCAATTTTCCTGCCCTCTCCGTAAGCACTCCTGGCTTGAGGCAAGAGAAGACTCAGAGACTCCCATGAGCCTACCAGCGTGGGGGGCTGAGAATCAACCCCCACCCATTAGCAAGTGAGAGCCAGAGATCTAGACATCTCTTGAGAGGTTGATCATATGCAATGTAGTAAATAGGGGGGATTTCCTTCTACCATCTCTTTGAAGGCAAATATTGTTATCACTGTTTTGCTTTGTTCTGATTAATGCTATTGCTCTTTTTAATGTTCAGTTTTGATAAGTTCTGGAACGTCCTGTATTTCCTTTGATTTGGTTATACTTGATTGAAAGAACAACTCTTGTGAAGATAATGGGTTATACTATGGTACCTATTACTGTTATGCCAGTAACCTGTTGAGGATTTCTGTACCAATTTCACTGCACTATCTCAGTGGGCTTTGTTCCATCTTGTTCTGTTGTATTTTGCTACCTTCAAAATAATAAAAAATTAAAATAAACAAATAAATAAAAAATATAAAGTAAATAACAAAACAGATCAGTAAGGTATTGTGCAAGCTGAAACATGATAAAACTAAACAGATAATGGACTTGAAAAGCAAAAGAAGGAAACAAAAATGCTCTAAAGGATACAACTGCATGTATGCTTAAGCATGTAGGATTGATAACCATTTGCTAAGTTTTTGTTGGATCATTGAACAGAACTTTTTGGAGACTCACTGTTTGAATGTCCACCTTGTATGCTTTAATTTTGTAACTTGAACAACTATATCTAGAAGATAATATGTAATTTGTCAACTAGTGATTCCTTACTGTTTATTTTTTTTCTTTTTCTTTGACATTCTGTAGTTTCTTCCCTTTTTTCTGTTTTACTTTTTTCTCTTTAAATAAAATAAAAAATAATAATTATCTATATATGTTGTTGATTGTATTTCTCCATAGAACTGTGACAAGTTCATTTTCTCTCTCCCCCTCTCTCTTTCTTTTCCTCTCTTTTTCCCTCACCCTCTCTCACTTTCTCTGTCTCCCTCCCTCTCTTTCTTCTGTTCCTTCCTTTCTCCCTTGCTCCCTTTCTCCCTCTGTCTTCACATCTCTATCTTTGTCTGTCTCTCTCTCTTTTTCTCTACCTTCAGATTTTCCCATGGCAATCTATTTCTCTTTTATCTTAGATTCCTTCCTAAACTCATCTCCTGTCACAAGTAGAGCTAAAAATATCGCTTGAACTATCACTCTGAAATAAGTTATCTGGTACTGCTGGAAGACTTATTTATTTTAAGAACAAGCTGTCCTTAAAACTTCTTGTTTCCAAATTGTTATCATAAAATATACTCTATATACAATATATATGCATCAAACAGCTTTCATATTTATCTTTATTATTAATATTTATATGGTAGGAACTGTCATTGTTTAAAATGTTAAATTTATAAAACTTATCACTAATCTGTGACAATAAAATTGCTCTTTGCTTGTCCAGGAATCATAAACATGTCCAAAGCATATATAGAAAGTATGTTTTCAAGGGCAGCAGCAAGGGGATTAGCATTTCCGTTTTCTATATAAGACCTGTGTTAGCCTGCCTGTTTCCTATGGTTACAGGCAGCTGAGTTAGTGAGAAACATTGTAGGCAGTGTCCTATCATATTTATAGAAATATCTAGGCTAGGTCCTGAAAGGAGCCAGTTCAGAAGCCCAGATAACTTGCAACTGTGGGTCAGGCCTCCTGCTGTGGGTCAGGTCTCAAGACAAAAGATCAAACAAATGCACCCACATCCTAAGGACTGATATTCTAAATAGCTCCCTATCACCCTGAGGAAGTCAGGAGTCACCATCCCAAACCCTTAAGTCACTGCTTTATGAGAATGCTTGGTTTCTCACTGCTTTATGAGAATGCTTGGTTTCAATGTGACTCCCTTCCTCATTTGTCCCTAATTTAATCAATTTTACCTGAACTATTAATCTTATTGGTTAATCATAGTTCTGTCCCACCTTATGCCCTTCTATCTTGTGAGTTCCCAGTTTTACCCACCTTGAACCCATCTCATCCATGACTTTATAAAAGTCACTAGAAAAGACAGAGTATTCAGCAACCCACTAGGGATCCCTTCAGTCCCTCAGAGAGAAGCTTTCTTTCTCTCAATAAATATATTCCACTCTTAACTTCCATTGTTCCTAAAATTCATTCTTTGATTTTAGAGAACAGGAATTCATACCAGACATATAGCAGATTGGAAGTTTCATCCCTTTATATCACTATTTGCATGAGGTAGAAAGAGGTAGAAAACTAAGGTATTCTCTAATGCTTTAGAGATTAAGCTGAAGAACAGAATCTAATGTGGTAAACTAGTGCATCCATCAAATTACTTATTATATATACCCATTTTCACATATTTGAAAACTATTTTAAAACAAACATCAAAACCAAAGGACATCCTCAAACTCAAAAATCCTATACCACTCTTTTGAGGAAAATCTTGTCACTGGTGTTCCTAGTCACACATCTCATATAACCTTACAGAGTTTATTGAAATGCATTCCTCTGCTTTGTTTTTCAAACAAGTGAGAAATAATGTAGCAGAAGCAGATTAATATCACCTTTTTTGTAATAAAGCTAGACTGGAGAACTTGTTAAATATATATTATAAATATATATATATATATATATATATATATATATATATATATAAAATATCCACCTGTACTCTGAATTCTATATGGAAGCTAGAGTATCTAAAGGGAAATTTGATTTGGACAGAGAGAGAGAGAGAAACAGAGAGAGACAGAAAGACAGAGATGGAGAGAAGGGAAGTATCTTTACCCAACTACTTATCCATCAAGCATTGTGAAATAATATTCCAACCAAGATATGCAATTTACACAGTCAACTAAATGGAGCTATGTTGGCCTGCCTTCTGTCATTCCAACAAAATATCTGAAGTAAAACATCTTATGCAAAGAAAGGGATACTCTGACTCAAGATTTCAAAAACTCTCTCCATTTTAGGATAGCTCCATTGTTTTTGGTCTGTGGTAAGGCAGAATATTATGGCAGGAACACTGGAAGATACAGAGCTATCTTTCTCATGGTAGCTGGGAAGGAGAGAGAAATATAAGAAAGAGACAGACCCCTATGTAACTTCCAGGACACATTCCCTTTTGATCAAATTGCTCCACCCAGCCCACACTTCTTACCATCTCCATCACTTTCCAATGAAACGATCTGCTGAGAAACATATATATTGGGTCCTGACCTAGATCCCCAAATGAGTGTACAGCAAAGGTTAAATAAAATGAGACAAATAGTATGATTTTAGTGCACTGGGAGGGTCAAAACCCTTTAATTAATCTCGAGATTCTGAGGAGTAAGACAAAGGCTTCTCTGGATCACTGTATTTTTAATAGTCCAACAAGGGGCAGAGAAACTGAGGAAAGTGTAGGCAATGAGAAGGACCTTGCAGTCACTTCAAGGATATCTCCAAGTAATGAATCAAGTCAATTTATTAGAACTGTCTTATCATAAAGACATGGTGGAAGTGAGATAGTAGGAGTAAAGTCCTCCAGCTGCAGTCTCTATCTTGTTAATTGAGGTTGGAGTCAAAGGTCCTCATCTGTGGCCTTATCTTGCCCTTTGAGGTGTCTTTGGCCTCATTGGTTACTACAAACCTCAGCCAAGATCAGTGATTCATAGAGGTTCACTTATTATGAATCAGTTCCCGTAGCCAGGCAAAGGGCCGAGGCCTAGGACAGACTCACAGATAAACATAGAAAGCCAATGAGTAAAATTTAAATCCTGCTCAGAGCCACTTCAAGTGGTCTCCAACATCTCCTCCCTTTTGTTTTGTAATAATAGTTGGATCAGGGACATAAGTCCATTACTCCACTCCTGAATCAGGTGTCACATAAATATGGATACTGCCAGTAGAGTTATTAAGGCAACCAAAAGATTTTCAGGGGTTGGTGGAATTTTTCTTCTGGTAACAGTGTCTTTAGCCTCTTGAATTGTTGCTTGGGTGTCATTTCACTGGATCACTTGTCTTCTCTCCTGGTCTCTCAGGGGAGCTGGTGGTTGATTTTCTCACTGGTTGGCAGGTCTCTCTGGGCCCAGGTTGGTGGAGCCATCACCTAAGGTTGTCCTCAGCTTGGTTGTGTCTTCCATCAAGGCTGCATATTTCTTATGGATTTTTCACCTGTTGAGACACAAGCATGACCTCACTTCAACATTATTAGCTGTATTGATCTTTTAAAGTTTAAACCAAACATGGAAAATGCAAAACTTGGTTTATCTGTGAGAAAAATAAGAATGTTAAAAAGCAATCTTTTAAATCAATTATGATGAAAGGCTAGTCTCTGGGAACTGCAGTTGGATTTGGCAGTCCTGGCTTCAGCACCCCTATAGGAAGTAAGAAGGCCTTACAGCTCTTAAATCTTGTAACAACCTCCATCTGCCTGACTTCTTTGGAATAACAAAGACAGAAGTATTTCAAGGGCTAATTGAGCTTTTCAAATGTCCTAGCTGCAATTGATCTTCAAATAATTTGTGTAATTGAATTAGCTTCTCCTTTTAAAGGGGACATTGATCTAACCAAATAGGCTCCTTAGTCTTCCATTGTAGAGGCAGAGCTGTTTTGGGGGGAGAAGCATCAATGGCCCTTGTCAAAAAACCTGCTGATATCCAATACTGTGCCTGTCATTTTTGGGTGTAATCTTAACAGGCTCTTTGATTCCCTGTAAGTTTTTTCCTAGTCCTTTGTTCTCCTGATATCCCATTTTAAGCTTCATTTTCTTAATTTTAGGATCTAAATTTATTTGTTCAGTTTCCAAATTGGAACTTGTTTGTTCAGCTTTAAAATCAGAATCACTAGTCAGCACTAATTTCCACTAACAAGTCTCTTCCCCACAACTTAACTAGAATTGGTGCTACATAGGGTAAAAAGAAACCTCTCTGTTGGTCTTGTCCCTCATAAGGCAAAGGTGAGGCACTCATTAAAACATGTTGAGGGGTCCCCAGTCCGATAAGGGAGGTGGGGGCCCCTTGTGTCGGCCATGTGGCAGGCCATTGTTCTGATGCAATTACAGATACATCTGCACCAGTGTCTATTAGACCTTCAAAGTATTTCCCATTAATTTTTATAAAACACATAGGCCTGTTTTTAGTCACTTCCTGTTTAAATTAATTTCCCTTTTTGTAGTCTTGCTCTGAGGGTCTTCTTCACTCTTGAGCTGTCTATACTTAACAAAAGGAGGCTTCTCTATAGGTAACCAAATCAATTGTGCCACATAATCTCCCTGTTCAAAAACCCAGACATCCATAGCACATGCAAGAACTTGTATTTCATCTCTACAATCATCATCAATTACAGTAGGCATAATAGTTATTCCTTTTAAATTTAGATTAGCCTTTCCCAGTACGAGACCAACTGTTCCTTCAGGTGGGGGGACCCCAAATTCCTGTGGGGATTGGGATGGTCTTGTCACCTCCAATGAGAGTGACTCTGCAAGCTGCAAGTAAATCTAACCCTGTTCCTCGCCCCTTTCCCCTGGTGAGTGAGTTAACATCTCTCCGGGAGCCACCTTTGATGTTGCTCTTAAATCTCCTGTTGAGTTTGCAGTGGGTAAATCTGACTGAGATTTTGACTAGCAGGCTGTGCCTTCTCTATTGTTTTGTTGGCCTATGGAAAGGCCCTCATCTCATTTTTTGGCAACAGTGTACCATCCTCATGGATTTTAGAATGACAATATTTGGCCCAATGCCTCCCTTTTAGGCATCTCGGACAGAGTGCAGGCACAGAACCTGAGCCCTCCTCACCAGAGGAGCCTTTCTCTTGCCATGCTGCAACTGCAGCATCTGTCCTTTCAGATTTAACAAGAACTCTGCAATTTTTTCTAGTATGTCCCATTTTCCCACAATTAAAACATTTTACACTATTCCGTTTTGCATTTGCACAACCAGCCATAACTTGAGCCATCATAGTTGTCTTATAAGACTCAGCTTCAATGTCCTGACATTCTCAAATATATGTTGTTAAATCATTAGTTGACTTTGCAGGGTTTAAAGCCTGTTTACAATCCCGATTAGTATTTTCATATGCTAATTTTAAAGTTAAAGTGTTTACAGCTTGGGTGTTTGATACCTGTCTGCAAACAGCTTTTTATAATTTTGCCACAAATTGAGTAAAGGATTCCCGGGGTCCTTGTAGAATATGTAAAAAGGGCATCACTGGAGCCCCATCCTCTGGAATAGTCGTGCATCACGTTTTTACTAATTGTGCCAACTGTGGATAAAGTTCCTCAGGGCATTGGGTCTGCTCTTCAAGTGGTGCATGTATTCCTGTCCCAGAAAGCATTTCTTCATTTATTGCTGGATGTGGATTGGGACCCATCCTGTGTTTATGAGCCTGCTCCAAAACAAGAGTTTTTAGCTTTACATCAAAATGAAGGCACTGAGCAGGAGACAGACGTGTTTGTGCCAAAATCTTGATATCATAAGGTGTCAAGTGATATGTGTCCAAAACATTTTGCAAGAGTCCCTCAGTAAATGGACTTTGGACTCCATTTTTAAGCACACTTTGTTTAAGAATTTTAACAGCTGTATTTTAAAAGGCCTATGAACAAAATACTCCTGATCATTAGCATCTCTTTCAATTCCAACTGGGAAGCAAGTGGGGACAAATAAAGAAAAACAGAAAAAAAAAATGTTAGAAACAATACAGAATTGCAAAAAAAAAAGAACAGTAAGAAATCACTAGTTGATACATTACAGATTGTCTTCCTAGATGTAGTTGTTCAAGTTACAAAATCAAAGCATACAAAGTGGACATTCAAACAGTGAGACTGCAAATAGCTCTGACTCTGATCCAAAAAATTTAGCAACATAATTATCATTCGTACACCCTTAAATATACATGCAGTTATAACCTTTAGAGCACCTGCTTTTCCTCCTTTTTCTTTTTAAGTCCATTATCTGTTTAGTTATATCATGTTTCAGGTTGCTCAGTCAGTACCTTGCTGATCTGCTTTGTTGTTGTTATTTACTTTTTAAAAAAATTTTTTCTTATTATGATTTTTTATTTTATTTATTTTATTTTGAAGAAGAACAAGACAGGACATAGCCAACTGAGGCAGTGCAGTGAAACTGGCACAGAACCTCACGGCAGGCCACCTGGACAAGAGCAATAGGTACAATAGTACATCTGGTTTTCTTCACAATAGATGCTCCTTCAATCAGGCAGAGCAATATGGAAGGAAATAGCAAAATTACAAGAACAGAATATGAATAGAGCAATACCATTGATCAGAACAGAGTGAAACAGAGATAAAAATATTTGCCCTCAAAGAGATGGCAGAAGAAAATCCCCTATATCACATATAGTCAAACTTGCAAGACATGCTCAGATCTCCAGCTCTCACTTGATAGTGGGGATGGGGTGGGGTGATGGATGTTTGATCCTTAGCCCAAGTCCCCGTAGGCTCATAGCCGCCCACCAGAGGGGTGAACTGGCTGCCCGTTTTCCCAGCACCCCAAGGTCCAACATCGCGAGTCGCGGATCTCAGGAAATGCTGATATGGTTCTCACTCTGGGGTGGCCACGTTTCGCCAAGCCACAGCCACTTACCAGAGCAGCATGCTGGTGGCTGCCTGTTTTCCCAGCGCCCCAAGATCCAAATGACACATTGCCACCAACACTGTTTTTTACTTGCCAACATCACTTAAAAGTTACAGATGTTAAGAAATAGTTTAAAATAGTATGTAAATTTTAATCACAGACATGACATTTTTTTTTCTTTCAATAGTTTTCATGTGCTACACTTTATGGGAGATAATTAAAATGTGTATTGACTCTAATATGTAAAATGTTATCTTTTCAGATATCTTTTCCTTGAAATCCTCCTTATATTTTTGTGGCTGAAATTAGATCTTGACTTATTAGCAGATCTCTGGGGGAAAAGTTCAAAGGTTTCTAATTTAGCACTAACTTCTCTGAGTTCTCTAGTTATGGCACTTTCCAACAATTGTCACATCTGACACCAGCAGCAGCTCCTGTCCTAGGCACAGCGGAGGAGGGGCAGGAGAGTGGTCCCTTCGCGTGCCATCAGCCTGGCACCAGAGGCGGCCACCAGGGTTGCGGCGGCTTGGGGTGTGAACCGCCCGGATTACCTGTAAGTTTCTGGATAGAGCCATATGAGATATCGTTCCTAAAGACTCTGACTCCTGCTGACATGATCCCTCTAAGGATTTTGTTTTGGTGGCAGGCGCCTCAGCAGGGAGCTTTCTTATTTCCTCTGTGTCCAAATCAGAGCGTGAGCTCTTTAACAGACTTAAAACTGAATGGACCAGATTCCAAGTTGAGAACATCTCAGGAGAGATGATTTGTCCTGCCCTGAGTGCCTTTTTAATATTTTTTCCAACTCTTTCCCAAATATCAATTTCTATAGTGCCTACTTGAGGAAACCATGGATTAAATTTGGTTACCTCTTTTAACATTATTTTAAGTCTTTCTTTGGCAAACGAGCCCCTGAGCATTTAAGCAGGCTTTGGAGCAGTTGTAAATACCTTTGCCCCTCGGCTGAAACTTTTGCCCCATATTTTATTTCCAGATAAAATGGCTTTTCACAGTGGGAAGACTCAGACTTTTTCTTCTCTCTCTTCTCTCCAGACATCCCTGGTGAAGTTTATTTCCTGTGAAGGCCTCCTCTGTATTCAAACTTTTCCGCTCCGGGTGGACTTACTCATTCAGGCTAAAATTCCTAGTCCAAGGATTTCAGGTCCCTGTTCAGGCACCAGTTATGGGGTCCTGGCCTAGATCCCCAATCTCCCAAAATGAGTGCATGACGGAGGTTAAAGAAAATGAGACAAATAGTATGAATTCAGGGCACTGGGCTAAGACAAAGACTTCTCTGGATCAGTCTATTTTTAACAGAAACTGAGGAAAGTGTAGACAATGAGCAAGACCTTGGAGTCACTTCAAGGATGTCTCCAAGTAATGAATCAAGTCAGTTTATTAGAACTGTCTTATCATGAAGGCATGGTAGAAGTGAGATAGTAGGGGTAAATTCCTCCAGCTGCAGTCTCTATCTTGTTAATTGAAGTTGGAGTCAAGGGTCCTCATCTGTGGCCTTATCTTGCCTTTTGAGGTGTCTTTGGCCTCATTGGTTACTATAAACCTCAGCCAAGCCCAGTGATTCATAGAAGTTCACTTACTGTGAATCAGCTCTTGTAGCCAGGCAAGGGGCCGAGGCCAAGCACAGACTCACAGACAAACATAGAAAGCCAATTAGTAAAATTTAAATCCTACTCAGAGCTGCTTCAAGTGGTCTCCAACACATACCTTCAACACAAGAGCTTTTGAATGACAAGATAAATTCAAACCATAACCAGCTAAATGGTACAAGGGGTGACACGTATTAAAACAAGAAATCATAACTTTGAAAGCTGTCTTTTGGCATACTTTCTAATTTTATACATTTGCATGTGTTTTTCAGACCCTGAATTTAGGAAGCCATGTTTTTTGATGTATCCACAAGCAGATTCTCATTCTCCAAGGTGATGACTGCATGAGGTCGAATAGGAGGTTGTTGGTGTGAAGGAATAAGCTGTGAGGAAATGGGAGAGAAATCTCACAGTGTGATCTAATATCAATCTAATATTGAAAAACCAAGATCTACTATGTATACTTTAATATATATATTTTAAATAGATTTCATGGTATAATGTTTCAGTTCTCATCAAGTTATAGTTTTAATCACGAAAACTTTGAAAAATCTATCAGAGGGACAATATACAGTGTTTTCAAAAGTGACTTACAATGGATACAAGAAAAAAGACACTGATTTTAAATTTCTCTAAATGATTCCAGATCATCTCTTTCTTTAACTTTATTTGTTTCTCATCTATTTTATGATGTTTCATTTTGTTTTGTATATTAGTATATGTTTGTAGTACATAATGCTTACATTCTTTGTGGCTTACATTCCTTATGGGGAGTTGGTATATGTACATATTATTTCCACATTATTTTATTTTTTTGTTTATTTACATTTCTTCCCTCATTCCTCTTCCTATGTCTTTGTCTCCTTATTTTGGTGCATATTTTCAGTGCCTAATGTTTACATTCCTCATGTGGAATTGTTTATGCCATGACATAGCATTAATACTGCTTATGTCCAGATTATCTTGGACAATCTTCCTTTATTTCCTGAATAGTCTCCTTTCATGTATTATCTTTCCAGGAGCAATAATTTGCATTTCTTTATGAGTCAGAAGTGATTTTATGTACTACATTACTTTCCAAATACAGAATTCTTAATATCATTTACTAATAAAATGAATTTTAGCATGCTGTTACATTTAAATTTTAAATCATGAATACTCTTCTTCTAAAAACCATTTGTTACTTCAATTATACACTTCCAGGCCCAGAAGTACACGTGTAACTGGATAATTATGTGATATCCTTGGCAATGGTTAGGGATAATATTTAAATTCAGAATCTGTGAAATTTTGACACAAGAATTATTTGCTTTGCTCTTCCTTTTTTGTAAGATGTTGAGATAGTTTGGGTTCATACTCAGTATTTTTTTGAAACAATAAAAACATTTTATGAGAATTTGGACAGTGTTCTTCTGCATGTTTGGAAATAAAACTTTAAAGAAGAAAATAAAACAGACACAATTTCACTTTAACTATGCACAGCTATTAAAATAGCAAAAGTAAACTTTAGCTTTTCTTTGTTTAAAATGCTTTAGATACTCAGTTTCTTAAATATAATTTTAAATTTTACTTCAGTAAATCTTGTTTTGTTAAGTATATGATATATATTCAAGACTTTAAGTTTAAAATATACAAAAGCAGTAAAGATAGGACTTTTACATGTTTTATGGCATAACACAAACTGTCCCTCCCAAAGATAGGAGTTGAAACATTTTGTTCCAATTTGGCATGCTCCATCATGAAATCATACACTGAAAATAAAAATTTCTCATACATTTTTCTTACTAAAGCCCAAAATTTTCAAATACTTTTTGTTTTTCATACTGGAAGAATTTTAAAAATAAATAAAAGACATTTTGATTCTACTGAGATCCGCAAACTCTTCAAAGAATCTTTGTTTAGGACTTCTCAAATTAAATTCAGCAGTAAATCCTATTAAACTGTTCTATGAAAATTTTATCTTTATGAGTATCTGAAAACAATTATACCCTAACATTTTTTTTATTGCATGCTTGAAAGTGAAGACAGTACTTCAGTTATACATATACCTTTCCATAATCTTGTTTAGCAAAAACTCAATTTTGAAATATGGGTAAATTTGAAAAAAAATGATACCTATTCTAATTGATTTGTTTAAGAAATAATAAGAAGTGTATTACACGAAGTGCATGCTTAGTGGCTATAGTTGAGTAAGAGAAGTAAAACCAAACAAAATTGATACTGCAGTATGCACTGATAAATAATTCTGTTACTAAGTGACTTATGAGATAGAGTACTTTGTAAAACACTTTGCAGTTTTTAAAAAGATACGTTGCCAAGTATTCAAAAATTGTCCATAGGCAAGTTTCCTCAATAAGTATAATTTAGCACAAAACCAGAAAGTTTAATAGAAAATATAATTTCAAGAAGTATTGGGATATTATACAATAAAAATATCCCTGTACACATTTTTTCTTCTGTTTTCATCAATTTGGTGTTGAAAACAATTCTGTTTCAAGAAGTCCTACATACAATAATTATGGTAAAATTAAAATGTAAAGTTAAAAGGGAAAAGTTGTCTTTATTTTATTAGAAATAACATATCTTCATGTAGGGGATCCTGACCTGAGCTGGGAAGAGAACCAGCAGCTCCAGAGCTCCCACCATGGAGGGACTCAGGGCGTAGCACACAAAGGCAGTTTGCCCGCCCTCTCTGTAAGTGCCCCTGGCATGAGGCAGGAGAAGAATCACTCAGTGGCTCCCATTAGCCTACCCTTTAGCAAGTGAGAACCAGAGATCTAGACATCTCTTGAGAGGTTGACCATATGCAATGTAGTAAATAGGGGGGATTTCCTTCTACCATCTCTTTGAAGACAAATATTGTTATCACTGTTTTGCTTCATTTAGATTAATGGTATTGCTCTATTCAATGTTCTGTTTAGTTCTGATAAGTTCTAGAATGTCCTGTATTTCCTTTGATATGGCTCTACCTGATTGAAAGAACAACTGTTATGAAGATAACGGGATATACTATGGTACCTATTACTGTTATGCCAGTAACCTGTTGAGGTTTTCCGTGCCAATTTCACTGCACTGTCTCAGTTGGCCTTGTTCCATCTTGTCTTGCTATATTTTGCTACCTTCAAAGTAATAAAAAAATTAAAATAAATAATACAAAATAAATAACAAAACATATCAGTAAGGTACTGAGCAAGCTGAAACATGATAAAACTAAACAGATAATGGACTTGAAAAGCAAAAGGAGGAAAAGAAAATGCCCTAAAGGATATAACTGCATGGATGTTTAAGTGTATAGAATTGATAACCAAGTTGCTAAGTTTTTGTTGGATCATTGAACAGAATTGCTTGGAACCTCACTGTTTGAATGTCCACCTTGTATGCTTTAATTTTGTAACTTGAACAGCTATATCTAAAAGACAATATGTAATTTATCAACTAGTGATTTCTTACTGTTTATTTTTTTCTTTGAAATTCTGTATTGTTTCTTCCCTTTTTTCTGGTTTGCTTTTTTTTCTCTTTAAATAAAAAATAACATATTTTCTTAATAAAGAATTTTAGTATGCAGTCCAAATGAAACAAAACTTTGATACTAAAATACTGAATCTATAGATTTGATTGTAATCGACTCCCACTCACCCTCTCTCTCTTCTCTACCCTGGAAAGGAAGAAAAATATGTTTGATTTGCCAGTAAGTTTCATGCTGATTTCTCAAGGGTTGAAACCTATAGGATATTTTTTCTTTTCACTCAAATTTATTTCCAGATAAATCCAGTAGCAATTATTGTCCTCTGAAAGGCTATTGCTTATGTTACTTATTTCTTAGATGTGAATTTTAAGGTTAGAGTTTTCAATTGTGGGAATCCTTTTGGAAACTGGATGGCTAAGTGCATGTAGGAGTCTAAGACAGGAGCATTGTCTCTGTCTTCCATTATTTTCTGGAGTCCTTTCCTTATTGAGAATTTTACCCTCAAATATTGCTCCTTTTCTTCACTTGATCTTGTTTCATAATTATTGTGTCTTTGTTTTTAAGTTAAACTTTGAGATTCATCTAGCTATAGATTTTTAAACACTGCTTTCATTCTTGACACTGTAGGACAGTTAGTCCCATTCTAGGAATAAGGTTTTATTTTTCACCATCTTCTGAAAATTATCTAGCATTAACTCATCAAATATTGTGTATGCCCAATATCTTCTATTTATTTTGATATAGGTCCTCATGATGGATCTAAACTGAACATTCAACATTATGTTACTTGAGCTTTTCTTCAAAAGTTCATATTTTGATTACTCTAAATTTGCAGTACAAAATGATTATGTTCCTCCTGGTGTGGTGGTTTGTGTGCCAGATGAATTTTATTGCTGTTTTCATCCTCTTCTTTCCCCTCTCACCTCTTCTGTCTCTTTGTCCCCTTCTCTTTTGCAAACTATCTTTTTCTCTACTTCCTATTACCTACATTTTATATTCTCTTTATTTAGCTTTTGTTTATTTTTCTCATACAGGAGAAACCACACAGTATTTAAACTGTTGTGTCTGATTTATTTTACTTTACGTTATGAATGTATGTTCTTTTATTTTTCTGGTACCCATCATTCTGTGCCACTATCTGACCTTTCTGTGCCACTCTTTCTGTGCATTATGTGTAACTTCTTCACATCCATTGTCAAGTTAGCAGTTGTCACAGATCATGTGGCTATTAACCTGGGTAAACTGCTTTAGAAACTATTTAAATAATAATTAACAAGTCAGTCTTGGTGACCATCTCTGGACCAACAACCTGGAAACTGAGGCAGAAAGATCAGAGGAGTTTGAAGTTGACCCGGGCATCATAGTGAGCTTAATGCCAGGCTCAAACCCATAGCAATAATTACAATGATGATAATTTCCAGAATGTTTTATTCAAATTTTCTCCAGCTTGTCAGTAGTGTCTCTCCCTTATCTCCTGCTTAGTCTGTGGTCCAAGTAAATTTCTGTGTTACTGGTTATATTTTGAAGAAAATCAAAGAAAGAGAATTATCTTAAGAGGCTATCAATTGAGTTCCTGTTAAATCGATGGCACTATGCATGTTGGCAAGTCAAAAAGTATTTCTAGTTAGAGGTAATTATTATATTGTTTCTTACATTTGAGGAAACTAAGGCTGTTGTTTTTAACCATTCATCTTCAAAACCACTTGCTTATACTCTTCTCTGATCATATGTGCAGAGACCGTCCATAAAACATATGGGTACAGATCATCTTGAGGGAGTCAGTTTCCATACCAAATCCTTCCAGTTTTTTTGGAAATTTATTTTCTAAAAAGTTAAATAACTTAGTGCTTTTTAAGGTATTTCTAATCATGTTTAATTTTCTGTCACATAGTTCTACTATGAATGATACAAAGTATCTCCAATTGCTCTAGTTATTATGTCATCTGAATACATCTGGTAGTATTGGTATTACTGGAGTATAGTTTTAGGTATAATATTCTTACTTGACTATGGAAGAGACCAGAGTAAACTAGAATTAGAATGTTTATTTTTTTATTTTCTCCAGCTAAGTGGCTAATGGCAAAAGCTCCAAAGATACTTTGTTAACAAATTCAGTTCTGTGGTGAATAATTTTAATAAAATGCAGTAGCCAAAATTCATCTATTATATTACTTCAAAACTCTTTCTAAAGTAAATCCTGATCAAACACACTGAATTAGATCTTCACTCTATTATGTATACAACAGGTGAGAGGTAGAAAAATTAAATTTATACCTGCAATAAGATACATGACCTAATGGTAGGAGGTTTTGTTTCTGTATTCTGTTCACAAAATTTTCTGTCCTTTTAAGATTCAATCTGTAGAATCCATGGAAAAACAAATACCATGTTTTAAAATATTCTTGCATTTATAAGAAAACAAACCAAAAAGATAATCTGAAAGCTATCAAGGGACTATTTGAGACTGAGAAACTGAGAAAGGGATTACAGAAATGGAGAGGTGAGAGGGTGGAGTGGGTTGAAAACAGAAGATGAAGATGAACAATGTATGATATGGTCATATATAGAAATGCATGCATGTTAAAAACTGTTAATTTCTGCAATTAACTTGTGATATTCATTGTAGTAATAACAAAAATGCACTTTATTCTCAGAAGTCTCAGTTCCATTCATAGTTAATTCTTGCCTAAGGCTCATCTTTCCCAAAGTGGGAATCTAAATCCAAATCCATTATTAGTCACAATGTCTTACTTTATGTGTTTTTTTTTCCTCATTTTTACAACTATATTGATTTATCACATTTACTTGTGAGCTTATCTTACGTTTAAATATTCATAGCTGTCTTTTGAACATCATTACAAATTTTTATTATCAATATATTTTCAAAGAAACTTGTATGATTAAAAGTATATGAAGTAATGAAATAATGAAAGTCTTGTTTTTTTAATTTTCAAAAACAAAGGATAATTGAAAATGAGATATTCATTGAGGAAAGAATAAAGCAGAGATTGTAGTTTCCCAGAGGCAAAATGAGGAAAATATCTCAAGAAAGACATTAAGAGTGACAAGCAGTACAAAGATATAAATTAATATTAATAATGGATATTGGGTATGCAAAAATTGAGATAATCTGTAGCCTGGAGAAGTTAATTCCAGAGAAACGAAGAAGCTTATTGACTACAAAGAAATCAAAACACATGGGCACAGGTAGAGTGGTTTGAGATTTGGCAGTGGAATGATAAGACACTTTTGGTAAAATTATTATTGCTTTTATTTTCCATAAAATATGAATTAATTCATCAACTCAAGGTGACAAAAGGGGGTAATACATTATAGGTTTAAGTACTGAGTGCTGTTGTAAAATAATTGGCTCAAAAGAGTGGGAGACTGAACTATCTAGGGAAAGGAAAATAAGTTTAAGGGACTACAGCAAAATCTACTAGACTTTTGTACTTTAAAATTTCTAAAAATGTTCCTTCTCACTATCTACTTGTTGCTCCAGTTGTATTCCAGTTTTACATTATAACGACGTTCTGATAACTGTGTCTATAATCATTATGCTTGTTATATGTTCATCTCCTTTCAGACACTGGTCAAAGTTCAGTTTTCTGAAAAAAGAACGAAAACCTTATTCTGTAAGAACAAAAGTAAAAAAAAATAAAATTAAAGCAATTCTTATGCACAAAGGAAGTGTAGGATAAAGTCCTGAGAGGTTTTAAAACAGAAATGGTTGTCAAAATTTGTCTTCAGGCTGTCCCTCTGAGAAGAAATCTGCCAAACTTCTCAGTTCCTTGGACTAGATGAATGTCTGATCTTCTGCTAACATTTTTTATTGTAGAAAAATAATATTTAGATTACTCTAAACCAGAGGAGACATTAGAAGCAAATGTTAGATACTAGAAAATACTTTTACCAAAATCCCATACAAATTAGGTTGCCTAAATACAAAATTGCTAAAAGAGATTTATTCATGGAAAAATAAAGCAAAGCTAATGTTGAAGAGACTAAAGTGAATCTTACAGCTCAATTCAGTATGATGTGTATCAGCTATCACCAGTGGAGAGAACACAGTGGGACTCCTAAGCAAATTGCTTCTGAGTTGAGAATCATAGTTCAAGGTAACATTACATTCAGTTGATTCTTGATGAATCAGATTCCAATATTGTTGAAAGACAACACTGAAGGATACTGGAGGATATGGATACACTTAAAATAAAATACTCCTGTCATCCAACTTCTTATAAGTGTGAGTTGAATAACAGTTGCATAATGTAAGGCACCAAAATTTGAAAATGACATTCAATACAACATTAGTGCAATCATAGCTGACTGATAGGATAATAAAACTGGATATATATTTTATTATATCAGTAAAACCTAAAATCTCTTTTACAAACATAGTTTGAAACCGAAAATATAGAGATGAGACTTTTGATGTATAGAGGTAAGGAAGCAATATATATGTATATAATTCACCGTATTTATAGAATATTTATTAAATATAACCAAATAATATCTTTTTGGCATGTTTCTTATTTTCAGCCTCCCAAAGTAAGTTCTACATAACAAATTTTATTGAATGTTAAACATAAGAAATTCTATAGCTTAATCATTTTTAGAACCACCTTGAAAAAATCAAAACATAAACAAAATGCAAGCATCCCAACCTTTTCTTGAGTTTCATTTTTTTTCTAATTTTGATTGTACTTTCATACATTATTATCTTCAATTTAAGCTTTATTTTTTACTATGTATTGTGTCCACATTTGCATATGTAGCAATTGAGAACCCCTGCATTCAAAGTGATGATATTTGAAGATTACATCTTTTAAAAAAATAGAGCTTAAATGCCATGTTGATATGACCCTAAGCCAATACGATCAATGTTCCTTTTAGAAGAGACCAGCAGAGTCAGGAACACACAGAAAGAAGTCACTTGAAGACAGAACAAGATGGCAACCACATGCAAGGCAGCAAAAGTCCACAGCAGAAGTTTTCTGGTCAACTTCTTGATCTTCTAGGTTCTGGGAATGTGAGTAAATAATTCAGCTGTCTAAGCCACGAAGCTTGGAGTGTTTTCTTCTCTAAGAATTATCTGCTGTTGTCTAAGTGATCGAGTCTGTTGTAGTTTATTATTTCAAATCTATGTGGGTAATACATTACCTTAGATTCCAGAAAGTATATGACATGTAACAGACATGATATTTATTTCACCTATCACAATATCTTTTATCCTTTATTTCCTAATTCAAAAGACTGAAACAACATCCTCACATTTTCTCAAGAAAATACTTTCTACTTACATTATTAATATTTATTATGGTCTGCATCTTTATATTTCCCAATATCCCATTTACTGCAAGTGTATGCTGATTCTAACATATTCCAAGCCCATTTTTGCCTCTTTCCCTTCCTACCAATGTAGAACAAGTCGCTCCTATTTCTCACTAGTGTTTGCTACCAATTATCTTTGCTTTACTTCAACTTTTCTCTCATCTGAAATCCGTAGAGCATCACTGTAGTACCTGAAGTGTGTTATTTACCAAGGCTGCTAAAACTCCCCCCGTGACTTCTCACTACGGAAATCTTTTTGCCGACCTCATTTCTTAGTCCTACTTGCCCAGCACCATGCTCAGTAGCGACCACAGGCGTTCTGTGCCTGCTGACTTACCATGGTGCTCCTGTCTCAAAGCTGGGTCTCTGCTCTCTATGTGCATAGACTGTTTCCTACCTGGTCTCCCAGTTGAAGAAACACCTTCTCCTGGACACCTAACTTCCACGTAGACATTTACCTCTTATAAATGACTGTTTGCCTATAGTGCTCCTTCGTGAATTTCCTCATCTTTGAACAAAATCTAAGATTATCTACTTATGTTGTATAGTCAATGAATTTTAATATATAAATATATGTAAATATATAAAATCATTAATGTTGTGAGAGAACTCTAGCCTAAATCATGAATGCTGTGGCTCAATACTGAAGGAAGTATGGAGAAACAATTTTAAAGAACAAAACTAAGGTGATCCTTTGGGTCAAGTATAACTGAAGACTTGGACAAAGTCAGTTGGCTTCTCCCTCTCTCTCCTTCTCTCTTTCTCCTTATTTCCTTTGTTTCCACTTCTGTTTCCTCACATTGGTTTTATATCTCTTTCATTTCCTTTCCTAGTTACTATTTGAAAGCTAAGACTTTGTGAGTGAGCATATAGGAATCTTCATGTTATTGATATATCACCACTGTAAGCCAGAAAAGAAAGGTCATAGGAAAACTTCCATCCCCATTACTGTCATGCAGATATGTAGACTTACAACAGGAAGGAAGGGAGATAGTGCCCCACTTCCAAAAAGGTCAGGTATTATTAGTACCACAGCATTGACAACCTCTATAATAAAATCACAAAAATAGTTATGTACCAAGATGATTTCCACTGGAATTTAAATCCTGTGAACTTTCAAATCTACAAAACTCCACTCTGCTACTGCTGCTGTCTTCTTTAGTACTCAAGTTCAGCCAGACATGGTACTGCATTCTGATGGCTGAGGCAGGAGGATCACCAGAAGTTTTAAGCCTGCTTGGGGTACATAGACAGAGCCTGTCTCAAAAAACAAAGAAAACCCAAAAAACAATATACAGGTTCAGTATAAATCATGAAACTTGACCAACAAGTCATTTAATAGATAAAATATTTATAGTTACATGCTCTAATTTTCCACATAAAAATAATGTTCTTCATGATTTTTTTTATAATTCATGGATTTTCTTTTAAGAGAAACATAAAGATAGGACCTGAAAATAAGACTGAACGGTCAAAACATAGTGGTTCTTGACACTAATGATAAGAAAGCATTGATTTCTGAATAACCTGCCACTGAGACTTGATTAAAATATTATTTACATATATTAAAGGAGAATATCAGCCTCATGTTTTGTTCTACATGGAATAATTTGGATATAATGAGAACTATAGTTAGTCTTAGTGTTACAATGTGATTGTAAGAAAAATCTAAAGTTAAGCAGCCTATTTTAGATTAATTTGGTTCATGGGCCATTATTTGCTTTGTGATTTCAGAACAGCACACCTCTCATGTTATACTGTTTTGATCACAAAGTGAACCATAAAATAGTGGTGTGATGGAAAATAGCTTACAGAGCTACATTTCTGCTCAACGGGAACTTCTCCCTAATGTAGCCTTTGCTCTGGATTAATGCTCTGTCAAGGTAGGAGTTACAGAGTTTGTGATTTTTGTGCTCAATAACATGAATCATGTTCATACTAAATGCAAATTTAGAGAACAGTATCTGTTTGCTATGCTTTTTGTAAGGTGAGGGATGCTATAGTATTCAACTGTGACATAAATCTTCTATTTAGTTCAGAACCACCCTGAAGTAAAGCTCAGATCATAATAATAGGTGAAAGAAGAATATTTTTCTTCTGTTTGGTGATTTAGATGTCTTTGTCTCAAGAACAGTATTTATTTAAAGACATAAACGTTGTTTAAAAGCCTCCTTGTTTTCAATACTTTGTTCTCCATTTTTTTCCTAAAATAAACTGAAACATTCTCTGTTTAATTTGATTTTAAGATCACATTTCTTTGATTTTCTTTCTACATGAAAAGACAGTAATAACTTATTATCAGAGTGTTTTATATATTATTAAATAATATTTATGAAAATAGAATTTAAAAAACTACAAATTACCACATGGGTAAATAGAAAATTATTTTGTTTCATTATTCAATTCAGTTCAATTCTTTTGTTTTCTTTTATTACCTATTCAGTTGTCTGGAAAAGGGTTGCTGTTTTTTCTAATACTTGTGAATGGAAAATCACGTAAGTTTGAAAACACTGTCACAGTAAAATTTTGGTTTGAACTAGGGTGGGGTTTGCTATGATCAATGATAGTTTCAATATCTTTCTCCCACTTTAGGATAAATACTTCCCAAAGCCTAGAACGTTCCTCTTTCAACAATCTCACCATCCCAGTTCTGTATAACTCTATTTTGTACACTTCACTTAGATGTAAAATCAACTGGTCCTTATGCATATTTTTTAGACCCCCTCTCTTCCACTAGTTGCATGTATTTCCTGTTTATTTTGTTTAACCACTGTCCCTACCAGTTCAAGCAAATTCTGTTCAGCTTTGTTGTTAATTTAAAGGTTTTCATCAAATAACAATTAAAGAATTCCACCCATCCTACCAATTATGTATAATAATAAAAGCTTATGTCTTTATTTGTACATAGCAATATATTTTAATGGGTAATAGCATATATTAATCTATTATCAATTTTTTATGCATCAGGAGGCAGGACTTCAAAGGGAGCAAAGATTCCCAACCCTAATCATAAAATCCAGTTGTTTGATAAAACACAGTTAATCAAAAGTATGTGGGTTATATAGCACCTAAAATAGTTACATTACACTTTTAAATGGAGAAAGTCTTTTCTAATTCACACTAGAAAAAGCAGAGCAAACTGGAGTATAAAAGTAGTTCTTTACTGCTAAAATTCAAGGTAACATGAAGGAATGTGATTGTCAGCTTCAGAAACTGCTTCCTATGAGAGACTTCAAGATCTTAGTCCAGTGACTAAGAAGAATACCCGCAAAGAATGCACTTAAGTCAGGACCCTGAAATAAGCAGAAAGCTAATGTTTCCTAATCTCCAGATAGACCTCGTCTTGGCTGATCACTTGCTTTCAAGCACATGAAGATCTATGACAAAAACTCAGCAGGACCATGTAGAACTTCTCAATTACAAAAGCTGGTACAATCAATCGATGCTGTTTTAAGTCATTTAAACTGCATTATTTTGTAACAAAATAGAAAATCAATATATAGTCTTCTGCAAACCTTCGTAAAGAGAGGTTCTGGTCTATAATGTCTTCAATATCTCCGTTGCTTAGGCTAGGTTACTGAATATAGCACTGTTCAATAAATATTTGCCAAATAAATGATCACATCTAGACAGGAAGATATAGCAGAAATCACTGTTTCTGCTAATAATTTCTGTTGCTTTTGAATTATGATTTATTAAATATTTCTTTGTGATAAGTTTTACATCAATTGTTCTACTTGTATTATTTTATTAAGTTCTTACAATTATACTATAAGAACAGTAGACTGTAATTTTTCTCCATTTCCTTTTTCCCCCTCTTTTCACTTATTCTGTCTTTGGAGCTATCAGAGAAGGGTGGGGAAAAGATTTGCTTCTCTATTTTACACAGCATGTGTCAAGCATCCATGTGTTTTGTGTGCCTAGTGGTCTTGCTTAGTGGTTATATTTCAGAAGAAAAAAAAAAGATTAAAGCAGGTATATTAAGTAAGAAGAAAAACACGTAACCTGCTGATAGTGGCACAAGCCTGTAATTCCAGCACTGGGGAGGCTGAGACAGGAGTATCACCATGAGTTCAAGGCCAGCCTGGCTTACAGAGTGAGTTCAAGACCAGTCTGAGCTACATAGTGAGAGTTAGTCTCAAAAAATAAGCCATAAACAAATAAATAATACTAATAAAATAAGTATTTTAATTTAAATTTGTGTTGGTAGAGTGAGTACTTACTGAAGTGATAATCTACTTGTTTACTTGTTATATTCTTGAGTAGAATTGATAGATGTTAGACAATGCAGCTCCATAAGTATTATCCCCTAATCTATGTAACAAAATTTTAAAATCTTAAAGAGATACACAGGACATATCTTATTTTACTATCAATAAAATATTAACAAATTATTCTTGCATTTCCCTTTAGAAAAAGTAATGCTGTAGACCTTTCACTTGAGAAAAATTTAAACATTTATCACTATGAATTCCTGATGGTAAAATCTTGAGTTTGAACTTTTACTACAAATGATAAAGAAAGTCCTGTCTTCTAATAAATCTGAGTGTATGACCGATATGAATTCTATATATATCATGGTAAATGAAGCATGAAAGATATTTCTCCACACTTAGAATTCCATTCTTCACCATTTTACCTTTCCCATTCTGCCTCACTCCCTTGCTATCATTGTACAAACATCACACTCTAAGACTTTTATTAAAAATTACTCTCCAGTAAAATTCAAAGAGGAATCTGATAAAACTTGTCTCAAGGTAAACCTGGGATATAATTTAATATGATTCTTCAGAGAAGGCATACTATCAGTAAGAAGACTGCATCTTCTTGTATTGGAGATATTTTTTATATCTGAAGTCAATTAGTATTCTTTAAAAAGTGAATGTTTATTATAAAATGCATAAGTAAAAGGCATTGTATAAATATAATTAAGCATAAAACATCTGAGAATCAAGCAATTCATTATGTAGACATAAAATATCTGAAGTAATGTCATCTGAATTTAGAATTGTGCAATTTAGAAATATATTTTGCTGTGATTATTTTTCATGAATCATTTTCTTTGGAGTAATGTGTGTGCATGTGTGTGTGTGTGTGTGTGTGTGTGATGGAATCAAAATTTGTTTTAATTTTTTTTAATACCCTAGATCGAACTCATGGTCTCACACTTCCCAGGCAGGTGCTTACACCACTGAGCTAAACCCATGATTCAAAACAGTTTAAAGAAACTTATTTCATGGACAATTAAATTCCCAGTTTATATTTCTGAAGGATCTTTCTTATTTTCATATAGGTAATTTGAAATGTGCTACTTTGATACATTCAAAATTAAAAAAAAAAATTAGTTCTCTGAATTTTTTTTCCCCAGATGGCAGGACAAACATAACTGTGCTGACCATGTGGTTTTTATAGGACCTATGCAACACTTGGGTCACAAGATCTTGAGGAAATAACTGAAAAAAGTAAGATTTCACTTTTTGACTCTGGAGTTCATTAAAATATATATTTTTAAAAAAGAAAAACAAATGACCAACATATTACATGAAACATAGTCAACATTTCTAAAATTGGAGATGTGAAAACTGAAAACATAGTGAGAGTTGAGGATATCTGTAACGGCTGTGGAAATCAGTAATTCCAGACACCCAAGCCTGAGGCAGACAGATTGTATTGCCAGGTAACATAAAAAGACGTTTCATAGTCTCAATTAAAAATAAATAATTAATTAAAAAGAATGGACAGCTAGCTCAGCCATCCCTGGGTTAAATTTCCAACACTGTAACAAAGGGAAGGGAAGGGAAGGGAAGGGAAGGGAAGGGAAGGGAAGGGAAGGGAAGG
>PVLA01010716.1:0-60607 GCA_004027455.1 Hydrochoerus hydrochaeris
TAGATAGATACTCTCCCCTTATATAGACACCTTCCCATAGATAGACACCCTCCCCATAGATAGATACTCTCCCCTTATATAGACACCTTCCCATAGATAGACACCCTCCCCTTAGATAGATACTCTCCCCCTTATGTAGACACCTTCCCATATACACACATGCTTTCCATAGATAGATATTTTCCCTCTTATATAGATACCTTCCCCATATATAGACACCCTTCCCATAGATAGATACTCTCTCCCCATATAAACACTCTCACCTATATAGACTCACTCCCCATGTATAGACAGTCTCTCCCATACATAGATGCTTTTCCCCATGTGTAGATACCTTTCCCCATGTGTAGATACTCTTCCATGCAGTTACATCTTGCCCCATATAGAGACTCATTGCTTTATATAGATACACTTTCTCTGTCCACCTGCAGCCAACCCTCACCTACTGAGGGTGGTTAATCAGTTAGTTAGCCAGTCTTTCTGCCTCTCTTTCCCGGGTCTGCATTCTTTTCTAGTGTGACTAACTGTTCTGATCAACTCCCAACCAAAAGACTTCCCTGACACATAGCCTGTTCATGTATGTATACACACATGGGCAGCACACACGTTCAAGGGGTGATCAAAGTATATGGTGAATGTTTAAATTTTTGAAAATGATTACAGTAAAAGACACATTGCCATCCAAACCACTCCCCTTCACTTCAAGCATAGGTATCCTATCATTCTTTTCACTTTCTGAAGTAGTTCTGAAGCTTCTCTCATGAGTGTCTTTGCAAAGCGTGATCACAGATGTGGTGAATGCTGCCGCTGGGTGCCATCTAACAGAAAGGTAGCTTGTAAAAACCTTACAGAGTGTGCTCTTCCACCTTTTTCACTGGATATAGAAGGACAGATTTGGGACCAGGGGAGCTCAGGCCTGGCTTTCTCCAGGTGTCCTCAGCCCACACCTGTCCGGCCGTCCCTGTAGTTCTGTGTTGCCTCCTCAGCAGCTGCTGTCAGGCTGCCGGCTGGTTGCTGCTGCTTTTGTGTTGTGGTGATACATGCATGGAGGCTTCTTTGTTCCTGAGCTTGGTGGCAGGGGAAAGGGATCTGGGAGCATCCTGGGGGCCTGGTGTATCTCGCCTTCTTAGTGACAGCTGCCTAGCCTTGGGGTCCTTGATTGTCAGGGAAAATGCTGCCTTACTTTATTAAGTTTTCTGCCAGGGACAAACAAATAAATGGTCCCAACCAGGATCTCTTGAGGCCCTGGTAGGTCATGTGCAGCTGTCACTCCTGGCACACCTGTCGTCCTTGTCCAGAGACTCCCCAGGGCCCTGTCCCAAGCCTCACAAGCTTGGGCCGGAGTGAACCAAGGAGGCCCCTGGAGAGGAGGCTGGAGGCAGAGGGGAAGACTTGAGTGAGCTGTGGGCAAGACTGAGCCCTGGCCACCAGCACTGAGTGTGTGGTACTGGGAAATGAACTCAGGGCTTTTGCACGGAGCTATACTCCCAACCCTGGTTTTATTGTTTATTTTGAAGCGGGGTCTCCCTAGGTCATTATGTTGCCCCAGGCTAGGCTTCAACTTGTGATTCTCCTGCCTCAGCTTTGCAGAGTGCTGGGATGATAGGCATTCCCCACCAGACAGCTCCTCCTTCCACCCCAACCCAGCTAGGTTACACTGGGCAGGCTGAGGCCACCTGTGTAAATGCCAGGATCCCCACTGCCTTCTGCACTCTGCCTCACTCTGTGAACCGCTTTTTCTTCTGCTCCTGATTCCTTTTTTAATTTCCTCTTCACTCAGCCCTGTCTGTACCTTAGCTTTCTCCTCCCCCGCTGGTAGTCCCTGCACCTCAACCTAGGAAAGGCTTCCACTTTCCACCCCAGCTACCCTGACCCCGGGCTTTGTTTTTCCTTGCAGTAGTTAGGGCAGCTGGACACTGATTAGTTATGTGTGATATGTGTGTGTGTGACTGAGATGTCTTCTGGACATGAATAGGGCAAGGATAGACTAGCTCATTTGCTGCTTGCTACGCAAGTGCCCTTGCATCACCATTCACAAGTGAACGAATGAAACCAAATTTAACCCCATGCTCCAGGCTGTGGTACCTGGGCTCTGTGTTTGCAAGGTTCCCAGAAACCTGAGGGCTGGGGAGAAAATACCCTGCAGTTCTACAGCCTCACGTTTGCACCCTGAGTGAGGGGGGCCTGAAAAGGCAGAGAAGAGTTTGATGTACATGGTCATTGACAGAACTGATTGCTTTACCCACCTTTGCTTTTTTGGCAACCGAGACCCACAGATCCTCTTGCCTTGCTCTTGATATTTTCGTTTGAGTCCTTGGACACCTGCATTCCTCTGGTCCAGAGCACTGACTTCATTTCTTCTTCTGTCCCCAGCTGCATCTACTCTGTGAACAAGTGCCAGGTCCTGGAGGGATGCCCATACCTGTGTGCCCTTACTCTTATTCCAACAGCACTGATGGATGCCCAGAGAGGTGGAGTGAAGCTGATCAGATTGTCATTGGCAGAGCCCAGAGCTCACTGATTTTTCCTTCATGGAGCTGAATCCTACTGTGATACTTTCCAAGGCACTTGGGGTGTATCTCTGTACCAAATGGTGGGACAATACCATCCACATAGCATTATAACAAAATTAACAAACAACCTTCACTTGTTCATTGTTTACAACATGTGGAAGATCACCAAGATGCAACCATTTATCTCCATTTTGGCTAAACCTGGCTCCAATTCCATGCCTTGCTATGTACGGAGCTGGTTAGGCTAATACTTTATCCCCTCAGTTGGCTTTAAGCAGTGCAAATGGGTCTAGCCAGGTGCTGATTGTAACCTTTAAAGCAATGTGACAGGTCATTGATGCCCCACCTACAGCTCCCAACTAGTACTTGTGAGCTAGGCCCAATGTCAGCTGAGACTGAAGCTCTAGAAAGATCCCGCTATGTCTCAGGGCCTGAGGGCCAGACATCAAAGCTGAAGCCCTGGGGCTGGAGATTTAGCTCAGCAGCATGAGCACCTGCCTTACAAGCATGCAGTCGTGAGTTCGATCCCCGGTACTGATTAAAAAAAAAAAAAAAAAGAAAGGCTGAATCCCCAATCCCAAAACACAAGGTACCTCCTCAAACTGCGCTACACAGATTACTCTTTCTGGATACCTCTCTCTGCATATCGCTGAGGTGCTATTATGCTTCCTCCCTAGCCCAGCTCACTGTATGTCCTACAATTCTTATAGTCACTTATCCCCAAGCCACTTTCCTCTTCATGAATTAATAAACCCGGGTTTGGCCCTGGGTTGAGGCTTTTGTTCTGGTTGGCCTTAGGACCCTCTTGGCTGCCCGCAACTACAGCTATATTTGTCTATCTATTCTTGCTGTGAGCTGCACTGGAAGTGGTAGATTGGAATTATTTATTGGAATTTCAATAATTTTTCCCAGGGATCACACATGTGGGCTCCTCCAGCCTGCAGTGAGGCTGTCGCAGGCTCTCTGTAACAATGTACTGAGTGTCGCCTGTGCGGTTGTCTGTTTATCAAGGGATGTGACATTGTCCTTGCAACAAACCTACAAGAAACCTACAAAAAATTCTCTTTTTCAGGCAAAGACCTTTCAGCTAAGAAGAATCTGATATTGAAGCCCATGTATATGGTGAGTTACATTTCAACTTCCTGAGTTACAGCACATCAGTCTTGGCTCCTAGAATAGTCCAGGTCTATTTCTACTCCAGTATCTGTTTCTCTGAGTTTCCCTGGTTCTGTTCTCTATCTGAAGAGCATCAGCTATTTAAAGGCCAAAGTTTTTTTTTGTACCAGGGATTGAACTCATGACCTCATGCTTACCAGGTATGGACTTATACCACTGACCTAAATCCCTGGCTCTAAGAAGGCCAAAGTTTGTGTCCTTGCTTAAAGTCTAAATGAAAAGTTTAATGATGGTTCTTATTGTTCTAAGGACTAAAAAGATATTACAAAATTCAGGGGTGGTGAGGAAAGAACGATGGTCCCTAAATTCTGTTTACATCAGAACATGAAATAATAGAGAAAATCTTTGCCTCTGTGGATACAGAATTAAACACAGTTGGCTTTCTGAATCTGTAGGCTCTGTATCCTCACTTTTGACCAAGCACAGATCTAAAATATTTGTGAAAAAACCAACAAAATCCTATGTCTATACAGAAAATGTACTGATTTTTTTTCTTGTCATTATATTAGATAACAATGTAATCTAACAACTACTGACATAACATTTACAATTTATTAAGTATTATAAGAAATCTAGAGAAGGGGTAGTTTTGTGGTAGAGTTTTTTTTTTTTTTTTTGGTACTGGGGATCAAACTCATGACCTTGTGCTTGCCAGGCAGGCATGTGTGCCACTGAGCTAAACCCTGGCTCCTGGTGGTAGAGCTGTTGCTTAGCATGTGTGAGACCCTCAGTCCAAATCCCAGCACTAAGAAATTAATTCATTAATTAATTAAAGTACAGGTGTGTGGGAGGAACCATGCAGATCATAGGTAATATTATGCCATTTGGTGCCAGGCCTGGGCATTTTTGGGGATTTTGGTATCTGATAGGGGTGGAGAAGTCCTGAAATGAACTCGCTTGGATGTGGATGGAAGACTACTTGAAGTGTGTCCAGTGTTTGTAGAAGAAGGACAGCGTTATACAGGAGTCATATCTTTAAAGAACAAACAGCCCAGTGCCTCCCTGAGAGTATTTATACATCAGGCAGACAGAGATACCACTATGAGTTCACCAAGTCTTGCTTCACTTTTCTCTGCCTAGACACATTTTTCTCTATCAAACATCCTTGTGGCTAGATTTGGAGCCTGGGAGACTTGAGCAAAGGGATATGATAATAACTTTGGATATCATATGTAGCAGGATGGCCTCAAATGTTGGAAGTAGCCTGGAAGTATAAATAGAACTACTTGACATTCATGGGCTGTGACTTATGGTTTATTACTGTAGCACAACCCACCTTTCCTGGCAAGAAAATTAGCAAAAAGAAAAAAAGGTCATCAAATTTAAAAACATACTAAACTTGAAAATCGTTGTTTAGGAATGTATATATACCTATTGGAGATGCACTGAAAAGCATGGGTGTATTAGACAAAAAGCTGAGAAGACCATTTGCTTTTGGTGGAAAATGGACAGGGAGAGTTACGCACAAAGAATCTTTGAATGTGTGAGTGACAGACATTCCCTTTCAGCAGTCATTCACACATGGGTATGTTTCATGTTACTTTTTATTTATTTTGAGACCAGGTCTGCTGTATAGTTCAGGCTGACCTTGTATTCACTATGCAGCCCAAACTGGCCGTGAACTCATGGAGACCCTCCTGCCTCAGCCTCCCGAGTGCTGGGATTACCGGCGTGTGCCACCAAGCCTGGTGTTTGTATTTTTTTGTATAGAAGCATTACTTAATTGGACAAGAAATCAAAGTAGAGTACTTGTCTAGCTTGTGTGACCCTGGGTTTCACCCTAGGACTGCAAACAAACAAACAAATAATCTGATAAAAAATTTAAAAACAGGACGGGCCCTTATATTCATATCTATATCTCTGCTATCTCTGTCTTTATCTCTATATAGCTATTTCTGTTTACAGATATGCCTTGTTTAATGACCTACCTGATTAACCTCTGTTTGAACTTATGATCTGCAACTCATGTAAGACCTGCATTTGGACTTATGATAAAGGAATGTGAGTGGCAGTGTGGCATTACGGTGGCTTCTTCTGTGGTGTAGAACTGTAATTTTTGCTGATTGCACTGTACAGTACAGTACTGTAGTTTTATGTTCTGTTATAGATGTAAGAGTTATGCAAATAAAACTGAAGTCATCGAGTTGGAGTTTCCTTTGACCATTCTTTGTTCTAAGTATTATAATATATATACTATATGCAATGCCTCATTTTTTTTTAAAGTAGGAAAATTTATTGGAGAAAAGGAATGGGGAATGGAAATGGGGAAATAGGAAATAGGAATAGCTCCTGAGAGACAAGAGGGGTCCTGAATGGATTGCCAGGGTGCCCACCTTTCAAAGGCAGTTTTATAAAGCAAAATCATGAAGCAGGTAAACCTGGGTCAAAATTATGATCAACCAATAAGATTACAAGTATAGTCCCTTAGGTAATATTGATCTAATGGGGCTGGGGATTTAGCTCAGTGGCTTAAGCGCCTACCTGGCAAGTGCGAGATCATGAGTTTGATCCCTGGTACCAAAAAAAAAAAAAAAAAAATTGATCTAATGGTAGCAAGAATATGTGAGTGACAATGTTAACCTTGGTCAATAATCTGTAGTCTTAGTCTTTTTTTTTTTTTTGTCTTTTTGAGGCAGGGTCTCGCTATGCAGTTCAGGCTAGCCAGGCCGGTCTTGAACTTGCCATAATCCTCTGCTTCAGCTTCCTGGAGTGCTGGCATTACAGACATGTGCTACCAATGCCCAGCTTACAGTCTTAGTCTTGTCTTTAGTTTTAGCAGTCTTACGCTTAGTTTTAATCTTAGTCTTAGTGGTCTTGGTCTTACTTAGTCTTAGTAGGTGGGAGAGAATGGTCCACCCCTAATGAGAAAATGGGAAATCTCAAAAGGGTGATACCAGTAATTTCAAACCTACTTTCATGCTTTAGGGAAGTATGTAAAACTAGTCACTGTGACTTTAATCTTCAGATGCGCCTCCAGCCACAGTCCTGATTCGGTCTCATCTGCAGTGACTCCCTCGAGGGCCCAGCCCTGTCTGCCTACTATATTTCTACCTCATTTAGCTGTCTGGAATATTCCCCACCTCTGAAGAGGTAACCCTGGCTTCGGTAAGGGGAGAAGGGGTGTAGTTTCCACGTAGCTTCTTTGAGCTGAGAAGCATTGCTGTGGGGGAAACGGCAGTTGGTGGGGCCTTTTCCAGAATGCTAATCTATGGGCCTCAGATAAAAATCACGTTGTAACCCAACAGTTATGAGCTCCTTACAAAGTTGATCTGGTGGATCCCAGCAAAGGAGTGTGGCACATTTGTCATTGGTTTCATCTGCGCGATCCCTTGGAGTTTGGCAGCCTCAAAGTCCTAGGATCTCCTAGAAAGATTTCCTCTCTCCTAGGTCCCTATTGACTTTGGAATGCTAGGGCCAAAACATTGGCTTCCTTTTAGCCCAGTTATCTTCATAGTTCCAGTTTCTAAACTCCTTCCAAGTATCTTGGTGGACCCTCCAAGATGATATACCGGAAATGCTACATGTCAAGTATGCCAAGTTTGCGTTGTCCAGAGTCAAAGAATGAATTCTAAGGAAAATAGAGGTTAAGAGCAGGAAAATTTATGGAAGAAAATGAATGGGGATCAGGAATGGGGGAAGAGGGAATAGGAATAGCTCCTGAGAGACAGGAGGGGCCCCGAATGGGCTGCCTATAGTTTTTCAGTTAGCAACCAATTCATTTAGTGATGTAGCAGTAGGGCTGGAACTTGGTTGTTAAATAAGGATATGATATACCATACACCTGAAATGGTGGTGGAGCAAGAGTGTCTAAAGGAAGAACGAAAGAAAGAAAAAGAAAGAAGAGGAATGTGTGAAGAAAGAGTGAGTGAACATTTGTGGAGCCAGTCACCCACACAAGAGATGTAAGGAAAGGAGAGGCCCTGGCAGAAGGGAAGAGTGTGGTCAGGAAGGCAGGACCTACACCCCGAGACCGGGGAGTTGATGCCCAGTTACAGTTCATGCAGGAAAACAAAGGTACAAAGTTTATTGAGGAGAATTTAATAAAGGGACTGCTCACTACAGATGGCAGGGTTAAGGAGGAGCCACAGGAGGAGGCATGGCACAATATAACAGTAGGAGCCATTACTTCCCCTGGACTTGAAGGGAAAGGAGGAGAAAAACTTAGAAGGGGTCTCCCCATGGGCCTGAGACAATCCCCGCGGCCCTGGAGAGGAGCTGGTGGAACACAGATGCTGCTCTCACCCTGTGTGGAGCTCCCTGCAGGGGAATCAGAATTACAGCCACAGAAGAAGAAAAATTTATTTTATTAGAAGATTATTTTATGTGGTTTCCAAAATGTCAGAACGCTAAAGTATTTTGGGGGGAGGGGCTTGAATTCATGACCTTATGCTTCCCAGGCAGGTGCTTATGTCACTAAGCTAAATCCCCAGCCCAAAAATGTCAGAATAATATAGGATGCCCTAGCATAAAGACAAGGCCACCAAACTGCAGGACCTGTTATCAAGTTTTTTGCCCATGATTCTGTTTATTTTTCCATGTGATTTTTTTTTTTTTTTTTTTTTTTGCAGTACCGGGGATTGAACTCATGACCCTGCACATGCCAGGCAGTTGCCCATGCTACTGAGCTAAATCCCCAGCCCGTATTTTTCCATGTGATAAGACAGAAAGTATGAATAAACTTCTAGTGCAGGCTGAAGAAATGGTTGTGTTAGGGAAACAGTGTGGATGAATTTTTGAGTTACAAGCTAACGTAGCCACTTTCTTTGTGGAATCTCATTTTTAATCCTTGAAAGAATGACAAACTAAAGCCAAGCATGGTGGCACATGCCTGTAATCCCAGGACTCAGAAGGCTGAGGCAAGAAGATCACTGCAAACTTGAGGCCAGCCTAAGCTATGTAGTGAGTTCAAGACCAGCCTGAACTGCATATAAAACCTTGTCATATACTCACAAAAACTATGAAAATCAGTATGAAGCTGGGTATGGTGGTGCATGCCTGTAACTCTAGCACTTCAGAGGCTGAGGATCTCTGTGAGTTTGAGGCCAGCCTGGGCTACAAGGTAAGCTCAAGGCCAACACAAACTGCATAGGGAGACTCTGTCTCAAAAAAAAAAACAATCAATATGGAGATTTTTTTTCAAAAAAATAAAACTAGAAATTCCATTTGACCCAGCTGTTCCCCTTCTAGCTATCTTCCTCAAAGAGTTAAAGACACCCTATTATGGTAGTACATGCATGTTTATAGCATGCTTATGATGCCATGTTTATAGCAGCATGATTATAATAGCTAAATCTAGGAAGCAGCCTATACATCCATCAATAGATGAATGGATAAACAAAATGTGTTTATACACAATAGAGTGCTACTGTGCTATAAAGAAAGGTAAACTTAAGCAATTTGTAGGAAAATGGATGCACCTTGCGACCAAAATGCTAAGTATAATAAATCAGGCACACAAGCTTAAATAGCACATGGTTTCTATTATGTGAAAAACCCAAAATATATGAAGAGCAAAATAAAATGCAGATAATAGAAAGCAGGGAAAGAGATGTTTCTCAAGATGGAAGCGGATTAAGAGATGGAGGGAGGAGGTAGAGAAGGAGAAGGCAATGGACAAAGGAATTAAGGGGCAAGGAATATAGCTCAGCAGCCTACCACCTGCCTGGCAAGTACAAGGTCCTGAGTTCAATTCATGACTAAAAAAGAAAAAGAAAAAGAATTAAGATGTGTTATGTACATGTACCAACTCCACACAGGGAATATAAACATTATATACTGGAAACATGTACTAAAAACAAAACAAACATAAATGAGTCCTGAAACCAAAACTTTAAAACTTACAGCCATCAAAGGGTCATGAGGATGGAAGCTGGATTCATGACTGCCAGGACTGCAGAAAGATCAAATAGAAGTCAGCAACCTGGGGACATCTTCATCGGGAAGCTGTGGCTGCTCAGGAGATGGGCAGAATAAAGGACGAGGTGGTGAGTCAGTGACCAAACTCAGGAGTGGCATGAGGCCCTGGCATCATAAAGGAGGGCCAAGTGGAGCCAGGTCTGCAACAGGGGCTGCCACACTGAAGCTGATGAGATGAGAGGGACTGGAGGCTGGCAGGAGAGAGCCACAGAGGTGGGAAACACTGCTGAAGATGGGAGAGTCTTGTGGGACAATGGGGGTCTCTGGGCAGAATGGCTAGCCTGGAAGACAGTGGCCTCTGGATGAGACCCCATGACTTGAACTTTATTGCACCATTAGTTGTTTGATTTAATGTCTGCCTCTTCCTACAGAATCTCTATCTCCAGCTCTCAGAACAGTCCTTGGGACAAGGTGGGCACTGCATGTATATGTGAGGAGTGACTGAGGGCTGATTGTCACGGGGAGCCGTGGAATGCTGGTGTTGTGGTTTATACCTAGATGTCCCCCAAGAGCCTCATGTGTTCATGGGCAGAGGCTTTGTGAAGAGGATTAGACCTTGGGGTCCTATGGCTAAATCAATGCCAGGAAGTAGAGCCTGGTTGGAAGAGGCAGGTCAGTGGGGGCATGACCTGGTAGGACATACCTCCTTCCCCAGTCACTGCCTTCTGCCCTCTCACATTCTGGCTTCTATGCCCCTCTGCCATGCTTTCTTCTTTGGAGCTGGCCAACCATTGCCTGAATCGTGAGCCAAAATAAACCTCACCTCTTTTTGTGGGTCTCAGCAATGTGCCAAGTGACTAAGACAGTTGAGGTGCATCTCCACCCTGGAGGTCAGCTATCCTCTTCCCTCCCTCCGGCCTCCAGGAGATGTCAGAGGGGAGAACCTTTTCCCCGAGGGTATGTGATTTGCCTTCAAGAGCCAGGGGTTGGAGGTTTAGCCTGGCTATCACAAAGTGGCTGTGAGATTTTAAATAAGTCACATAAGTTTTTCTATTCTCTGACTTAGGACTTTCAGAATATGAAATGGAGACAACAGGGGGCCAGGGATTTAGCTCAGTGGCTCAAGTGCTTGCCTGGTAAGCAAGAGGTTGTGAGTTTAATCCCCAGTACCAAAAAAAAAAAAAAAAAGGAGACAACAGTATTGTTCTCTCCATCTCTCAAGGTCATTGTGAAAGTGAGAATTGGTGTTATTGATCAAGTAGTACCAAAGTCAGAAGATCCCCTAAACAGTATTTCCCAAGCATTAAGCATTAGGTGGTCCCTCAGTGTTGTGGACCCTACAGCTCATCAAGCAGAGGGAACATTAACCTCTGGGGAGACATCTCTCAGGCTTGGAGCTGGCTCACAACTGGAAGAGCTTCTGAAAGCAGAGTGGAGAGAGCCTCCTGCAGGGTGAAGGCCCCTGCCTGAGTGAGGGCCCAGCCCATCTCCTTCACCACACCTGCCATGGGTAACTGACTCTGCAGGCAGGCACATGGCAGCTGAAACAGAAGGCAGCTGAAACAGAGTGCACGCTTCAGATCCCAGAGCTCCGACTCCCTGACCAGCTCTGATACCAGGACAGGGTCAGGGTCTGCCAAGGATAAAACAAAGAGCTCATTTTCAGAGGGGGGAGTCTTTTGAAGTATCACTTCCTTGAAGATGTTTCTCAGCAGTGGCTTGTGCCCAGCACTGGGATATAAGGAGTGAAGGTCCTCAAAAAGCTTGGAGCTGAGCAAGGGGTGAGGTGGCTGCTTCAGTGAAGACTAAGGATTGCTAGGGACAGGACACAGGCCATGGGTGCCCTGTCCCACCTCTGCTGGATCCTCCTCTCCAGGAGCTGCACAGCAGTGCTGCCAGAAGCTGAGAATGCTTCCTGACACCAGACACTGGCGGGTTGACTCAAGGGCAGAGTGTGGCAGATGAGGTAGGTGGCACAGGGCTTGTCTGTGACGAAAGCCTAGGTTCCTGGGGAGAAATGATCTCATTTCTTTATTTTTCCAGCTGAGAGGCTACACAGCCTTCCTGAGAGCCAAGGGAGCCCTGACCTGGTCTATCAAAGCCTGAGAGGCCCCTAGAGGCAGAGTGTTGGAGGTGAGGTGGTCAGAAGGAATGCAGGAGCCCCCCACGCCCTAATCCCCAGGGCCTGGGAGCGGGTGTGGCTGGTACAGGCTGGGACTGTACCTTCCCTGCCTGAGCCCCTCGGAAGAGGGAGGCCAGGCAGTGTGAATTATAGGCCTGGCCCTGCAGGATTGGGGCCGAGCCAGGGGCCCTGGGCCCCATACTCCTTTAGGGGAGATACCTACAGATCAAAGAGAAGCTGCTTTTGGGCCTACTGTTTCCAGGACCTGCTGTCTAGCTGTGGTAGTGACAGGACAGACAGGAGAGAATTTCTATTCTTTCAAAGCTTGCAGGGAGGTCTCTCCCTGCACTGCCCACCTGTGCCCCAGTGAGGAGCCGTACATGGTTCCTTTCAGTGCTGCCTCCTTGGGTAGTTTATCCCGTGGAGTCCAGGGTGGCCAGAAAATAAGGCAAAGCAACCTCCATGGACCTGAGCAAGGCCTGCTCTTTGTCTGCCCTATGCCAGGCATGTTTTTAAAATTTAATTTAATTTAATTATTATTATTATTTTGTCTTTTTTGAGACAAGGTCTCACTCTACAGTTCAGGCTGAACTTGAGCTCACTTTGTAGCCCAGGCTGGTCTCGAACTTGCAATGATCCTCCTGCCTCAGACTCCCAAGTGCTGGGATTACAAGTGTGTACCACCCTGCTTGGCTCTTTTTTTTTAATTTCAAAGAGAAGAAAGAAAAAACAGAAAAGTCAAAATGCAAACAAACTTAGAAAACAACAACAAAAGCCTAATGACAGCAACAATAGCAGAAAACCAACAATAGCTATACAGGTTTTCAAAACAAGATGATAGCAATTCAACAGTGGCTGTTATACCAGGCACGGGAATGACCAGCACTCTGTTTCAGACTCTGGCTACACACTGACCCCCCAAGCTCTGGGTTGAACTGGGAATTTTTCTGATGAGGTGTGGAAGAGAGGGTCAGGTCACACATTAGTCACCTAGCAACACCTAATAAGAGACCTCACTACCTAGCAGATATCTTTGCCCTTGGCTTCACCCTTGCTCCTCTGAGGCTGCCACCTCCCCTTTCCTGGTCTTTAATTAGACTTTAAAAACTCCTCTGCTATCCCAGGCAAGGGGGCCTGTCCCAAAGCCTCCCTCCAGCTTCCTCAGGAAGTCCTTAGCCTGCAGGCTGACGCTTTTATCCAGCGAGCAGACCCATGGTAGAGTTCAGCAAATCAGGACCCAGAAAATGGCTGTGCTGTGAATGCTTTATCTCTTAGACCTGATCAGGGCACAACTCCCTCGCTTCATCCCACCCACCTTGAAAGAGGAGAGCCATGAAGGGTCCGAGTGGGGGCCATCCCTGATGCCCCAATCCCCAACAATCTTTCCTCCCTCGGAACAATGAACCCTTTTGATCTTTGTCCCCCTATTGACTGGCACATACCTGCCAATATCTTGGGTAATAAAATAAGACCATCAGCAAATACTTGCAGGGAACTGCCTGGGACCAGGCTTTATTCTCTACACGTTACAGTTACTAACTCATTTAACATCAGGTCTGGGTGGTTTCCTTACTCCTCTGGTCCGGGGTGGGGGGTGGGGGTGAGTTTCTCTCCCCATCATTCGTCACACTCCAGGAATGTTTGCTGAAGGCTCAGGGGGGGGTGTTGCAAGGTCCCAGCCCATCCTGGTCACTCACTTTCTCTTTCTCTTCAAAGCAGGCTAAGGTTCCCTCCCTTTCCTGCTTCCGGAGAAGAAAGATTAACAGAAAAGAGATCTGCAAGGTTTCGGATCCTCTGACTGTGAGAGGGACCGACAGAGGTCTGCTTTCAGAGGAGCCACCTCTCAAGGAGGTGTGTCTGGGCCTCCTGGGGCCGGGGAGGGGGAGTCCCTTGGGGTGCAAGTTTATGGCCCTTGTCTCTGGGTGGTGGGTTGTGGGTGATTTGGATTCCCTTTTAAGCGTTCCTGGATTTCCTACCATGAGCAAGCTTTACTTTTACACTCTTACAAGGAAAATTGGAAATTTACAAAACTGTGTGCCTAGTAATTTGTTGAGTAATGCTGTAGTAAGCGTTTGAGGGGCGGTACGAAACCCTAGACTGGCTGATACCCACCCCAGTGGTCAGGGGTCTCCTCTGGCCAACCAGTGCCTGAGCTGTACCTTGATACCTTCCCTGTCCGGAAGCCACTGTCCCCACTCTAGAAGGGAAGATGTTTCCCGGCTGTGACCTTGTCCCTCTCCCGGTTCAGTAAGGTCTTACTGCCTTGATCTCTTTGACGCTGAAGAGGGCTGTGTGAGGCCTCCTGCTGCCTCCCTGCCCAGTTACCTTTCCAGCCTCCTAGAGTTAGGCAACACTGTCCACTCTCCATAGCAGGCACCTCAGCCCAGGTGATACAGCATCCAGGAGATCAGAGAGACCAGGGGGGAAAAGGGGGTTTTATTTCCAGGATTTTAGATGTACACTGATCCAGCTGAACCACATCCAAATTGTTGGATATTAGAACAAAGAAAGGTTTTATACATTTGTCTAAGGGGCTTGGTCTTCAGAGACTGGGGTGGGGATGGGGGGAAGTGAGGGTGCGAAAGCAAGACAGAGCAATTAATAATTTAACCTTGAAAGAAGACACAGCCTTACAAATCCCACGAGAACAAGACAACATAAACTGTCGACAGGACACAGCTGCCCATCTTATCTGTATCAGAACAAGAAGTTACAGCTATGGGGCAGGACAAGGGGCTGCTCTTGAAGTCTCACTTCACAGGTACTGGAAACACAGTACCACACCAGTCACATCAGAATCTCTGGGTTAAGTGTGGGGCAAGAGTGTTTTCTAGGCTTCCCTGCATGGTTCTGCTGGGCAGCCAGAGCTGAGGACCAGGAAGACAGAGGAAGACCCCGCTATTGACACAGCAGTCATGTGGATGAGTTTGTCCTGAACTGGGCCTTAGGAGGGCGCATGGATGATTCCAAGGGCTAACAGGTGATTTGAAGGTTGGTTAGAGGAAAGACTGCCAGAAGGACTCATCCTCCACCCTCTCCAAGGACAACAGCCAACAATCACAGCCCTGGCCAGGCTTCACAGATTGCCTCATTTGCTCTCCCATGTTACCCTGTGCTATTATTGAAGAAACTGAGGCAAAGAGAAGTGGCACAGCCCAAGGTATCACAGCCAGCAGGGTTTACGCCTGGCAGCCTGGCTGCCCATGTCCTTGCACCCTATTCAAAACATGGGGACGTAAATTACCCAGGCATGGTGGTATATACCTGTAAGCTCAGCACTTGGGAGGCTGAAGCAGGAAGACTGCCACAAATCTATGGCCAGCTTGTGTTACATAGTGATTTCAAGGGCAACCTGAACTACTCAGGAAGATCCTATTTCTTTTTTTTCTTTTTTTGGTACTGGGAATTGAACTCACGACCTTGTCCTTGCAAGGCAGGCGCTAATGCTGCTAAGGTAAATCCCCAGCCTGGGAGATCCTATTCAAAAAACAAAACAAAACAAAGCAAAAGTTGGTTATAGAGCTGAAATTTGCACACAGATAGGCACATGATGCCTAATGTGTTCAACATGCACCCGCTCAGATGTGAGTACTGAAAATGCCGGGGAAGGAATGGTTCAGGTGGGCAGCGGATCATCAGGCTAGGCTTTCTGGAGAAGGTTCTGGAAGCAGTTTGTGGGGGAGAGCCCTTCACAAGGGTGAGCTGACTCTCCAGGTTCTTCCTTGGGGCTCCTTATCTGCTGAGCCAGCCCCTCTGTGCTCAGCTACACTCCCCCTAACTCCCACCCTGCGGTCTCCCTTGGGTGTGGCTGGCCACTCTTCAGTCACTGCTGGCCACTCTTCAGTCACTACCCTGGCTCTCTGGGACACCCCGGCAGGACTAGGCCTGGGCAGATAAGAGCTCCACTTGTTAGCACAGCTGTTGCTGCAACACCCAGCCTTGTTTTCAAACCTGTGGAAACTTGGGTGCGGAAATGTGGCCACATCCACCCAACTTCAGCGTTGGGCTTGCTTCCAAATAAAAGGAAATTCAGTCAGTTTTCCCAGACACGGTGACAAAAATAGAGTTGACAGGAATGTCATAGGGTCCACTGGGGTCCCTGTGCTTCACCCAGAGAAAGCGGCATCTTGTTCTAGATGTCGCCAACACTATGTTCAAAGAACTTGAGGTTCCAGCACTGACCGCTACCCTTGGAGTCAGTCCCATGGAAGTTCTTCAGGAAGACACCCTGCAAGGTGATGCCGTCTTCCAAGAAGGTCACTTGGTGCCTTCTGCAGTTAGTAGCCTGATGGTTTCTGTGGATTTAACGAGCCTCTTTGGCCAATAAGCTTAGCAGAAGGTGCTGAGAAAAGTCACCCGGTCATGAAACCTGCGTGAGAGGGGGGAAGGAAGGAGCCAGGTGGTGCTGCTCACACTGGGGTAGATCAGACCCTGGCATGATTTGTTACCCGTGAAGGCAACCGTGGGTTCTGTCTCCAGTGTCTGTGTCCCACTCATGGTACAGAACAAGGACTCCATCAGAGGGAACTTGCTCTACCTTGACATCCCAGCTGTGCTGAGTGGGTATTGATGACTCAGGGACCCAGCCTCACACTCCTGGAGGGTATTTTTCCCTTGACTGCTGTTCTCAGAACAAACTCAGCACAGCACTTCAAACTCAGTCCCAGCGAGGGCTCCCTCGGGCCTTGGAGGAGCCTCTGAAGGGGCCAGCGTCTTTCTCACCAGCAGACCAATGGAGGCTTAGTGCCATGAGCAGCACTGCTGACCTGAAACGCAGATCTCCATTTTCTGCCACCCTCTCCCACACGGTGAGCTGAGATGGCTGTTCTCACACGGGTCCCCAGAAACAGAGGTGTGTAAAGCAGGAAGAACCACACAGTTCTCCCCAAGCTCCACACATGCCCACATGCTTATGCTATATGTGGCCTGGCTGGGCCAGAGCCTGCCTTGGGAAATAATGGAACTGTTCCTGCCCCCTGGGGAAAAGCTCTTGGTGGGCTTTGGCTTCTAATTGTGTTGATGGTTTTTTGATTGGTTAAAGCAGCACAAAATGCCTGGGCCAAGTCATTTAACCCCTCTGAGCTTTAATGTCTTCATCTGTTAAATGGGCAAATATAGGCATCTCCTTCACAGGACACTGGCAAAGTAAAGGTGAGGTGACATCTACAAGTGCTGCCATAAGGCGGACAAATACACTTTTTTTTTTTTTTTTTTTTGAGACAAGGTCTTGCTATGCAGTTCAGGCTGGTCTTGAACTTGCTTTTTTTTTTTGTACCAGGGATCAAACTCACAACCTCGCCCTTGTCAGGCAGATGCTTATGTTACTGAGCTAAATCCCCAGCCCTGAACTTGGTTATGTAGCCTAGGCTGGCCTCAAATTCATGGCGATCCTCCTGCCTCAGCCTCCCAAGAGCTGGGATTGCAGGTGTGCGCCACCATGCCTGGCTAAACATGCTTTTCTTAAAGGTCACTTTGCTCTACATTGGCCTTCCATCTCTCTCCCAATCCCATCTCCTCTGGTCCCTTGATGGGTGGGTGCAGGATGACTCCATCCCAAAGCTACCTTCAGGGGAAGTGACTTGTCCTGGAGACATGGGATGAATCAGCAGCTGAGGATCCGGGAACCTGGCGTCTCCTTGCCCACACAGGTGTCTGCCAGTGTTCCGAGCCAGCCAGCCCACCCCTTTATCCCCCACTCCTGATCCCCACCGCTCTGCAGGAACACCGGAAACCCCGCCCCATTGTCCTAGGAAACCCCGCCCCATTGTCCTAGGAAACCCCGCCCCATTGTCCTGGGCAGCTGCCTGGGCCTCAGGAGCCCTGCTGTGCCGGCTGACGTTTCCTTCTGTAGCTGAGATAGCTCTGGCGGGAGATTCCTATCGGGTTCAGGGCAAACGAGGCTCTGACCAGCTCTTCCGCAGCAGAATGGGGTGGGGTGTGGGTGGGGGCCGGGGCAGGTTTAGAAAGGAGGTCAAAAAGCTTTGCTGAGTCTTTTACCTGGAAATGCAGGCTTATCTGACAGTGTGGGGGTGGGAAGGCGACCGTCCGGGGAAGCAGGGGTAGGACTACTGGTGTTCCAGGGTGGTGGTGGTGGCAGTGGGCGAGGGCAGATTTTAGTAGGAATGGTTCACTTGCTCTGGTTTAATCCCAGGAAAAACTTTCCTGATGGTTGGGCTTTAGAGTTACCATGAATGAGCTCAAAGAATTTGGGAAATTTCAGTTCCTTCCTCAAGCCCTGGTTTTCTGTCTGTTAAATTGGGATAAAAATACCCACTGATGAAGATTATTGTATGGAATAAATGATCTAAGACATGCAGAGAACCTAGCAGAGGGTCCTGCACAAGGGAGCCAGCCTGGTAGATGACCTTGTGACAAGAATGACCAGGAACACCCTACACCGCATCCTTTACTGGAAAAAGCAGCTCACATGCTGATGGTAAGTCAGGCGGTTCATCTTGGTGTGGAAGGAATAGCACTTTGTTCAGCAGATACCAGTGAAAGCTTACTGTGCGCCAAGCACCTTGAGCAGTTTAGGATAGTGACCTAGACTGTCCCATTCCCCAGACAGGGATGAATGGGCAGGGCCTGGGGTGCCGCAGGAACAGATAGCAAAAAGAAGTACAAAACAAAAACAAAATAAAAAACAAAACACTTCCCCTAGAGATAGGTGCTTTGAGCTGAGTGTGATTGGTGTACAGTATAATCCCAGCACTCGGAGAAACAGGCAGGAGTATAGAAAATGTGAGCCCAGCCTGGGCTGCTTAGTGGCTTAGTGAGACCTTCCTTGTCTCAAAATTAAAAAAAGAAAAAAGCCTGGGGATGTAGCCTCAGTGCGAAGTCCTGGCTTCTTTTTTTCAATTGGTATCAGGGATCAAACTCATGACCGTGTACTTGCAAAGCAGGTGCTTATGCCGCTGAGCTAAATCCCCAGCCCCTGATGAAGTCCTGGTTTCAATCCCCAGTGCTGCCAAAGGGGAAAAAAAAAGACGGGTGCTTCAAAGACAGTTAAAATAGGAGTCGGAAGGCGTGCTGTGTTAGCCAGGCTGTGGAGAGAAGGCCTTCCACGGAGCTGCTATTTGAAGGAGGGAAGGAGTGAACAATGAAATATGGGCAGTGAAATGTGGCCAGAGGATATAGAGAGCAGTGAGTTGGGGAGCCCCGGTATAGAGCCCCAGCTCCAAAGCAAAGTGGGTATTGGAAGGTAGGAGCTTAAGGGGAGGTTCTGCCATTTGGGTAACTTACACACATAGGCTGAGGACTCAGGCTGGACCCTGGGCTGCGCTCCCACAGCTGTGACCTCTGTCACAGTGCAGGTGGCCTATTGCTTGGGAGTGTGTGGAGGGGGAGCCCGGGGACAAGAGAAAGCTGACCATGGTAGATTGCATATTTTCTTAAATTAAGGTGATGGCAGACAGCTGTCCCTGGTTTCTTGTTATTTGTTTATTTAGTCCCTGCCTTCTGATTAAACTTTCTGGTGCTATTTGCTGATAGCACCAGAAGCAATTTTGACTTTCTGAAAACACAGCAGGGTGCAGCTGCTCCCCTTGGGCCAGCCCTTCATTTAGTACCAGCTCACCCAAGGGCCCATGGGCAGGAAGCAGCAGGTGGCCAGGGGCAGTGGCTCCATGTGACAGTGCCACAAGTTCTGTGTGCCAGCCAAGAGCCCTCATTAGGACCATGATTCAGTGAAAAGAAAAGTTGCCTCTGTGCCTAAGTCAAAGCAGATGCTTGACTAAACTGACTGACGTTTCCCTTCATTAAACGGATGCTCATTCAAGTCATTTCAATGCTATGCACATATCTGGGACCTAGCATTGCCGGAGCCCAGTCGCAGACCCAGTTGACAACCATGGGGGTGGTGGGTGCTGATGGATGTTCTGGTTGGTGGGATCAGTGCCTCAGTTGAGACTTCAGATGCTCACAGTGCTAGAAAAGGAAGGAACAGGGCTGGGGATTTAGCTCAGTGGTGTAAGCACCTACCTGGCAAGCGTGAGGTCATGAGTTCGATTCCCCCCATACCAAAAAACAAAACAAAACAAAACAAACAAACAAAACCAAAAAAGAATAGAAAAGGAAGGAACGAAGAAATGTCTTTGTCTCCAGGAGCAGACACCTTGTTGAACCACCTATGACAAACCTGACTGAGGTAGAAGACGTGACAGTTGCATAAATCAAGGACTAAGACATGCCAACTGTCTCAAAAAATCAGTTTTCCCCAGTATTTCTCTGTGCCAAGACTGCTCGCCACCCACTTTCTCTGTCCCTGCAGGCCCAGGAAATCCCATTTCCAAAGTCTGTGCTACTTCCTTCTCATTTCTTTTGGTCCTCCCCAGGGTTTTCACCTCTGAATAACTGGAGCTTGGGTAAATCAGATTCTATTTATATGTTTAGCAGCCTGCATATTAGAGTCATTATGTACCAGATGCCCACTGTACCCTCCAGGCATTCCTGGCCCAAAGCTCAGGGCCATATTGGGGTTTTCATTCCCTATCTGCCCTCTCTCCATGGTCTACCTTGCCTCCCTACACAAAGTGGGGTTACAACGTCTGGCTTCTTATGTCCCCCTTTGGAACTTCCAGCCTCCTCCTGCTGGTTCCAGCTCTACTTGTGCTTTGGAGGCTCCTTATGAAACCTAGGTCTCTGGGAGCTCCCATGGAGCCAAGGGCCACCACGTCCCATGCTCTGCTCCACGCTTCTCACGTCTCCAACTTCTGTGGTCTCCCCAGGACTTCCCAGCAGCACTTTCCTGTTCAGTCTCAGCTTCTCTTTTTCAGCTCTGATGATGGAAGGTGACTTTGTCTCCTTTCCTTCCCACTGGTCAGGGTATGGAAGATCAAAGAGGGACGGTACCATACCATACCAGTGGCAGGTGGGATGCCTCTGTGACAAACCTAGAACCAGGCAAGGGAGACAGACAGCCGGGATACATATTCAGCATCTCTTTGATGGGCTGGGGTGAGAGGATGGGTGCACAGTGACCAGAATCGAAGACTGGATTCCTTCTGGGGCACCTATGGAAAGGGTGGTGGTGTGGATAGGACAGGATGTCATCTCCCTGACCTCAGCCAGCTTCTGTTTTCCTCTCCTCCCCTGGATCAGAGGCCACTGTTAGATATCATTGGTAAATACCAGAGCTCGGTTCACAGCAGATGAATTCTGGGCTCTGTCTCTATTTTTTTTTTTTTTGGTACCGGGGATCGAACTCACAACCTCACGTTTGCCAGGCAGGCACTTATACCGCTGAGCTAAATCCCCAGCCCACTATCTGTTTTCCTAATGTGAGCCCAGAGGTGGTAGAATTGGACTGGACTCCCCTCTAGGAAGACATGGTCTTTAGGAAACCAGTCCTGGAGGTGAGTGTGCACCAGGGGCTGGCCCTAAAGTTCCCCTCTGGCCTTCCCTCATGAGCTGGACAGTGACTCACTGAGAACAATGATGTGAGTACAAGAGTATGCATAAGAGTGACAGGCAGGCCTGCAGGTTGTGGGTGGGGGCACAAAGCCCTGGGACAGTCAGAAGAGACCTTTGGAGGGTTGACTCTTATGACTGAAACCCACTGTGTACTTTGGAGTTGCGTCCTGGCTCCTGAGGCCTGATGGAAGGTGGAGAAGGGCCGAGAAGGGCAAAAGATATGAGAGACATTGGGACACAGCAGCAGGATGGGGAGAAAGTCTTGAGCAATAGACAAGAAGGAAAAATGGCTCACCAGGTCTCGAAGAGGCAAATGTATCCCATGCAGCCAGCTCTCTTGGAGAGCTGAGAGGCCCAGGTGAAAACAGAGAGAACAGGGGTCTGGGGTTTAGCTCGGTGGTGTAAGTGCCTGCTTGGCAAAAACAGAGAGAACCAGAGGAAGCCAGAACCCACCCAGCAAGGTGAGGGAGGGGTTCAGTTCTAGATCAGCCAGCCATGGAGAGACCCAGTGGATCCCACAGTAATCTCCTGAGACTGGGTCACTTTCCTCAGCCCTTTAGACACTGCTGAAGTTGTGCGAAACGAACCAGGAAAGCAGAGGGGGCAGAGAGAGATCTCTGAGACTCGGAGGGGGAAGGAAGACAGCAGGCAGATCTCATGGCTGCCCCTTAGGATGTGTTTCTCCCTTCTCTCACCTGCTGGATTCACCTATTTCATCCTGCACTGTCTTCTTTTCTTGTCTCTACGTTGGTCTCCCCTTCCATGCTCCTCACCAGTTGACCACTGATGCTGGTATCTTTCCCTCCTCTTGATGCATTTTGGCTCCCAATTCATTCTGTTCTGTCTTCACCAGGCACAGACTGGTAGGCATGAGGAAAAGTAAATGAGGCAGGAGATTTGGTATCCAAGTGGGAGGTATCCCTCCAATAGGTACCCACAGTTAGTATGTCTGGGCTCTGGGCCGAGCATTGGAGTATCCTGCCCTCAGCTCACTCTTTGTTGGGGAGAAACACCATGTAAAAACAGCTAAGTAGCCATGTGTGGTGGTGCATGCCTGTAATCTCAGCACTTGGGAGGCTGAGGCGGGAGGCTCCCTGTGAGTTCAAGGCCAGTCTGGGATACACTGTGAGTTCAAGGCCAGCCTGAACTACATAGCAAGAACCTGTCTCAAAAAAGAAAAAGAGGGGGCCGAGGATTTAGCTCAGTGGCACAAGCGCCTGCCTGGCAAGCACAAGGTTGTGAGTTCAATCCCTCACAACAACAAAACAACAACATAAAAAGCTCAAGTACAACTGGGGGTTTAGCTCGGCATAAGTGCCTGCCTGGCAACTGCAAGGTCATGAGTTCAACCCATGGTCCAAAAAAAAAAAAAACCAAACCTCAAGTACCAAAGACAGATGTGATACTCCAGGTGTGATATAAACAAAATGTTGTGGGCAGGAATTGGTTCAGCTCTCTGCTTTCTTCTTTTTCTTCTTCTTCTTCTTCTTCTTCTTTTTTTTTTTGTTGTTTTTTGTTTTTTTGGTACCAGGGATCAAACTCACGACCTCGCGCCTGCCAGGCAGGTGCTTATGCCGCTGAGCTAAATCCCTGGCCCTCTTCTTTTTTTCTTCTTTCTTCCTCCAGTCTTGGATGTGTCTGTTGAGCTCTGAATTTCATTTTTAGTTTCTTGACAGCCACTACCACTTGGAGACTCACAGGCGTCCCTCTCAGCACACCTCTTTATTTGCGTTCCCATTGTCGCTTCTTTGGATTTCCCATTTCAGGAGCTCATTCAGTGGCCCCAGCTGCAGACCTGGTGCTGCCTTCACTTCCGCCCTCTTCCTCATATACACAGATCCACAGACAGACATGTGAGGATCCACCTGCCAAACTCTCTCCTTTTACCCATCACTCTGTCTGTCCACATGGCCACAGTTAACTGGGACTTTACTGTCTCTACCACAACCGCAGGGATCTTCTGCCCTGGGTGCCCACTGGCTACTCTCTTCATGCACAGGTCTACCAGGAATGTGTCCAAAGTGAAAACTGTGAGAGACAACTCCATTGTCTCCCCTTGAATGCAAACCGATTACCGTGACTTTGATTATTTGGAGACTTATTTCCTTATACTGATATGTAGAGAACTGGCTAGGGTATTTCCTTCTCTTCAATTGGCTCTAAGCATTTCAAATAAAGCTAGCTGAGGTGTTAACATGCAATTCCTACAGCCAACAAACAGTCCTGTTTCTTCCGCATAGTGTTCTCTGTAGCACCGGAGATGTTAGAGCAAATTGCTCCCAGAATGTCAACTGGGGGGCCAGGGATTTAGCTCAGTGACTTAAGCGCTTGCCTGTTAAGCATGAAGTTGTGAGTTCAATCCTTGGTACCAAAACAAAAACAAAAACAACAAAAAAAGAATGTCAACTGAGTAGGTGCCTCAAAATAAAGAGGCTATGACTATCAGCCAGGCGTGGTGGCTCATGCCTGTAATCCCAGCACTCAGGGAGGCTGAGGCAGGGGATCATTAGTAGTTCGAGACCAGCCTGGGTTACAAAGTGAGCTCAAGGCCAGCCTGAACTGCATAGCCAGGCCCTGTCTCAAAAAGACAAAAAAAAAAAAAAAAAAGACTCCCCAGGGCACAAGAGTTTACATATCAGAACCAAAGCCATACCCCCCAAAACTTTCCCATTGTTACCTAAATTGGATTATGTAAATTGATCCTTCCACATACCTTTATCTCTGTAAATTTACAGAGATGCCAATCTTGCACCTGGCCAGCCAGCTCAATTCCCCCCCTCCATCCTCACTGTCACTGTCCCTGAGCCACCCCCCTTCTTCACAAGATAATAAATTCTGGGATGGGCCTAGGATCAGGGCCTTTGTCCGCATGTCCTCACAAGGATTGGATTTAGGACCCCTTGGCTGCCCTTAACTTGGAACATGTCTTGGTGTTTTTACTCTTGCCGTGGGTTGCATTGGTGGTGGTGGATTGGAATTAACTTGCTGGGATTCCAGTGAGGTCTCAATGGGATTACAAATACAACTGTTTGGATTCTGAGGAAAACTAGAAAAAGGACTCGAATAATTGGGTAACTGAACTCATTATTCGGATTTCCAAGAAAAATCATATTCTATTTATTCATGTCATCTTAAATTACTATTATCAGTCATTTAATTTTTTTGAGACAGAGTCTCACTATATAATTCCAACTGGCTTTGACCTCACTACATAGACCAGGTTTCCCTGGAGCTCTCAGCAATCCTCTTGCTTCACCCTCCCAAGGGCTGGGATTATATGCCATTCGGCAGCACACGTACTGGGGTTGTTATATGCCAGGCACCATCCTGAGTAATTCATAAGTATTAACCCATTTAATCATTTTAACAATCTTAGGAGGCATGTATGGTTACAGCCATATTTCATTAATTGTAAGAAAGAGGCCACTGATTGTAAGATGCACCTTATTTTTATAGCACTAGGAAAGGAAAACCGTGGCACAATGCTCCCTTACCACTTAGCTTTTATTTTATGTTTATTGAAAGAGCTGGTGAGACTGGTTTAGATATGGTTTTTCAAAAGCATAGAGCTCGTGCACATATAATAAGTTTATAAATGAAAAAAGTTAGTATAGGTATTGTTTCTGTGTGCAGTTTTGGTGATCAAAACCCTAGTTTCAAGCTACACCACCAGCCTCTGGTTCTGTGATCCTTTTGTTTTGTTTTTGTGGAACTGTGGATTGAATAAAGGGCCATGCTAGGCAAGTGCTCCACTGATGGACTGCATCCTCAGACCTTTTTATTTTTAAAAATATTTTATTTATTTATTTTTCGAGAGAAGATCTTGCTATTTATTTCAGGCCAGCCTTGAAGTCACTGTAGTCCAGGCTGTTCTTGAACTTGCAGTGATCTTCCTGCCTCGGCCCCTCAAGTGCTGGAATTACAGGTGAGAGGTTGTAAAACATTAGAACATTAAAAAAAAAATTTAAATTTATTGATATTTGTTATTATTTTTTGCTGCACTAGAGAGTGAACCCAGGGACACTCTGCCGCTGAGCCACGTGTGCACCCCTTTTTATTTTTTATTTTGAAAGGTTCTCACTAAATTGCCTGTGATGCCTTCGAACTCGTAAAAGTCCTGCCTCAGCCTCCTGACTTGCTGGGATTAAAAATGTGTGCTACCACATTCTGCTTGATTCTGTAACTTTTTTGGGGGGGTACTGGGGATCAAACCTCATGCTTGCCAGGCAGGTACTTGTGCCACTTAGCTATATCCCTGGCCCCTGTAACTTTTTGATTTACGTGCATAAGTGATGACAACTGTGTCATTACTGCTACCCAGCCCATGATTCTAAGGTGATATTAGACGTGTTAAAATGCTAAAAACAAAACCAAAAAACACTCTTATCTTATAGTTGATGAAAAATGTTACCCATTGTACTAATGATAAAACTGAGACAGATGTAAGCTGAGTATGGTGATACACGCTTATGATCCCAGTAACTTAGGAGGCTGAGGCAGGAGAATGGAGAAAATTTAAGACCTAGGCAATTTAGAAAGACACTATCTAAAAAAAATAAAAAAATAAAAAAAAGGAAATGAGAACATAGCTCAACACTTCCTAGGTTCAACCTCTAGTGCTGCAAAACATGCAAAAACAACTCCAGAAAGCAAATCAAAAAAGAGATGTTCAGAGGTTGAGTATATTTCCCAAGGCCACAGTGCAAGTAAGGGGTAGAAGTGGCCTTTGAACCCAGACACCTTTTTTCTGGCAGTACCGTGGATCAAACTCGGAACCTCATGCTTACCAGGGAGGCACTTATGCCACTGAGCTAAATCCTCAGCCCTCAGGTGCTTATCTCTGGACTCTGCTTTGAAGCGTTCCTAGAATGCTGTGCTCTAAGATGCTTGCTGGAGTCCAGCGTTAGAACGAGTGAGGCCCAAACTCTCTTGCCAGCAGCACTCGAACGTTTCTGATCTGGCTCCTCTTGCTCTGCAGCTCAGTGGCTCTCAGGATCTGTGTTCTGCCGCTCCAATCTGCTTCTAGCTGCAGAGCGCAGGCCCGTGTGCCTGGCTGGCACTGCCGGACCCTCTTGCGGAAGACAGCTCGGCACCTGCGTGTGGCGCTCTGCTCTGCGCCTGTCCTGTGAGACACAGCATCTTGCTGGTGCCCCGGAAGATTCAGTCGCTGTGGTGTCTGGCTGCGGGCCCCTCTGGAGGGTCCTGGCTTCTGTGTCAGTGTCTCTTTCCCAGCTCAGTGCTCCCATCTGTGGCCTTGTACACCAACTTCCCCTCATCTCCCCTAGAGTGACAGGAAACCTGATGTTTTGTATCTGCCACGTGCATGGCAACCACCTGGGCCTCCCTGATCACACTGTATAAGTAATATCCTGTGTGGGCTGTGTGGTTCCCTAGCAACACGGTGAGTTGTGGGACAATGCTTCACTCGGTGTTTTGTGAACCAGAGCACCCTGACCCTGCAAAAACTCCAATAATCTAACAACTCTTGACAGGATAACTGAGGGGCTCCTAGCTGGAGCACTTGCAAGTGTAGAAGTGTGCATATGTGTATGTTCAGCATGGGGTGAAAGCTTTGGTGCAAACTGCATTTCCTGGAGGCTCCAGGACCCGCTGTCCTCCTTTCTTGCCCAAACCAGTGCCAGCTTGAGGCTCCAGCCACCCTCCTCCACAGTGCGGGGGTGGCAGAAATCCACGTGGGAGAAGCAACAGAGGAATGTTCCAGGCCTGCTCAGTTATTAAAGACCTCTCAAGATAATGAGGCTCAGGGAAGAACAAAGAAACAGAAAACCAGCTAAATTAAAAAATACCTCCCTGTGCATTCTGACCATCAGGTTCAGGCTAAGGCATTTGGCAGATAGTCAAGGCTGTTCAGAGAAGGAATTTCTGGCTGCAGCGGGAAGGAGGGTCTCTGAGTGTCCCTGAGGATGTGGGAAATGTCCCATTGGCTTAGGCCTATAGGCCACTGAGCTGAGAGGCTGTGTCCTTTATTAAAAGATGCCATGGACTTGTGGGTGACATCACATTCTCTCTGACATCAATCTTTAAGATCTAAAATGTGAAGGCAAATCCTGTCTTGCTCTAATATCCCACTAGGGAAAGATTTTACTTTTCTATCTAAAACTTTTGGTACCAGCTTACACAGCTATCCACAACGGTCTCTGATCATAGGGACGGCTTAAGTACTGCTTTCCTTCTCACTCCCACTCTACTTCCCCTAATCTTCTTACTATGCCTTGGAATTTAGAGAACTAGCCGTGCTGAGGATCATGGCTATCCTCACTTAGAAAGATGTAAAAACTACACACTGGGTCTGGTTGCGAGGCACTGCGTCTGTGCCTTCATTTCAGGTTTTTACAGTTGGGGTCAAGCCCCTTCACTATGCTTTAAGAGTTTCATAAATGTATAGGAAAGAAATGTTTTTATTAGCCTAGTTTCTCTGCTAGGTCCAGAGCATGGAGAATGTGGGGAGTCACTTGACTGGATCAAGGGTGGTTGGAAAAATGAGGATGCTTCCCCCCACGCTGTGGTGGCAAGAGTTAGCAGGTAGCTCACCAGGAGAAAACGGTTGCATTGTGTGTTTTCCAGTAATCCCTAAGTTGATGTAGTTTACCTCTTTGAAGCCCTTGAGATTTACCTACAGCACCTCAAACCCAGCTCAGCTTCTGGTGATGCTCAGGCACCAGCTCGCTGATGCTGCAGTCTTGGTGTTAGAAGGTGTCCTGGGAATGTCTCATGAACCTCGAGACCCTGGTGATATGAGACCTCGCCTCCATCTTTACTCAGAGGTTGAGGTGAGGATGAAATCAGCCTGGGTCAAGAGGAGAAATGGCAGCCAGGTGTGGTGGCTCACGCCTGTAACCCCAGCACTCCGGAGGCAGAGGCAGGAGGATCGTTGCGAGTTCGAGACCAGCCTGGGCTACAAAGTGAGCTCAAGGCCAACCTGAACTGCATAGTGAGACCCTGTCTCAAAAAGACAAAAACAAAAAAAGAAAAAAAAAGAGGAGAAATGGAAGCCCAGACCTGGACTCCCTCAGGATGGTTTAGAGAAAGAAGCCGGGGAGCAGTTTAGAAACAACTTTGAGTACCTGAGGAACGAGGTCAGATGGTCCCGCGTTCTGACACGCTCAGCTGTGCACTTCCTGACCTCCAGAATCAGGAAAGAGGCCCCACCAGGCGCACCCTGCAGTAGGCTCGAGACAGCTCTTCTGTACGGTCCAAACCGAACTATAGGAAAAGCAGCCTGAGACAGAGCTAGCTCAGGTGGCTTCGGCCCTGGGCCACTGATCTCTCCACAGAGCTGTGTGGCCTCACAGGACCATGGTCACACCTTTTCACTAGAAGACTGTAAACCTCTGTGTCAGGACTCTGGCATCCCAGCATGGAAAGCTGCCACTGGAAGGACCCTGTGGCCGCCTGTTGAGAAGCTGCCAGCGAGAGTACAAAGACTCCTGAAGCTATAAGGTATAACGTTAAAGGAATAAATGTCTGAGGGTGGACCTTCGGGCGTCAGCTGGGAGGTGACAGTGCTCTTTTTTGGATGCCTTCAAAGCAGCTGCCTACATCAGGGTCTGGCCACTGATGCTGGCCTGAGCTGGTGCTGATGTAGTGTGGTTGTCCATTCAAACCTCATGGCTCCCTGGGCCTTGGTCTGCCCAGGATGGGGATGAGACGGACTCAGTCACATCTTAGAGGAATAAATAGAACGCAGAGCAGACAGGCTGGGACGAGCAGAGTGACCTGGGGAATTTGTTGGGGGAATGCAGAGCTCAGGGAAAGCATTCCCAGAGACAGAGCCTCACTCCTGAGCCCCCTTATCAGGGGAGCAATGCCAGAGACTGAGAGCAGGTACTAGGAACCAAGGCCCCAGGCCACATTCCTCTCATAAGTGGAATAACACTAAGGCCCTTTTAACTCCTTCTTAATTGACCGAGCTACAGAAACAGCACTCCATCATCCCTGCGCCTCCACTCCTGCTTCCTCAGCCCAGTGTAGTGCTGAGGAGGAGGCTGGGCCCTTGGCTGGACCTGTGTGATGATAAAGGCTGAACTCCACACCCTGGACAGCTCCCAGTGAGGTGGGGGCTGTGGCTGGAGCTGCCTCGTACCCAGGACTCTGTTGTTTAGAGAAACTTCCAGCGTTCTTGTGGGCTACCCGTTCCTGGTACCACCCGGGGAATGATGTCAAATGGTGTTGGTCAGAAGCCCTGGAATTCCACCAGCCCATTCCCCCAGCCTCCCTCTCTAGTTCTGTGCAAACCAGGTGATGGGCTCTGGTTTGGAGAGAGAAACATGGGGATCCCTAGAAAGGAAGCAAGGTGACCCTGCCCTCCACAGTGAGATGCAGGGGTGGTCTTGGGGCAAACCCAGCATGTGGAGGGGAGGTAGGAGGTGATGACTTGGAACTGAAATGCATCCGTGTGGCCGGGACTGGGTGTCGGTGCTGCTGGACTAGTCCTCCTTGCCAGCCTCAGGGTCTGTATTGGCATTGGCATGTGTAGGAGCAGCCCAGGGAAAGTGACTGAATTGTGCACCGTGTGTTTCAGGATAAGCCCATATGAGTGTGCTAAGGAGCAGGGTGCTTTGAAGGGTAGAGAGAGCAGATGCTATGCGGTGGTTGAAGTCAGGTTTGAAAGGGTTTGAAGTTCCTGGAGAACTGAGAGATTGGGAGAAGAGAGAAATGCGAGCAGATCTATGGAAAACTCTTGGAAAACTCATCCACCCTGATGATCAGTGTAGGGAGTGCTTGGAAGTCAGGGGCCACTTGAGATGAGCTGTAGTAATCCAGGCGACAGGCTTTCGTCAAAGTCAGAATAAGGGCCCTGTGGTAGGAGGACAAAGAAGACAGCTGACATTGGAACTGATGGCGTGTTATGATCTGTCGCATGAAGTCAATGGCGCTGGGTGTCTTTGAAGGAGACGGGGAGCCAGTTTGGCAGAGGAAATCAGTAATTTGATATCAGTCAAACTGTAGTAAGCAAAAAAGTCAGGGTTTTAGGAGTTGAGTAGGAAGTTGGCTGGTTTAGCCTACAGCTGGAAAACTAGATTAGTTTCTAGAGCTCAAGGCTGAGCTCCATGGCGTGTGTGTGTGCATGTGTGCGAGTGTGTGTGTGCATGCATGTACATGAGTATGTATGTGTGTGTGTGGCTGGGAGTGGGGAGGTAGCTCCAGAGAGAGACGGCAGGATGGAAGGAGTCCGTGCGAGATCATCCCAGAGACAGGGCACTCTGAAGTCTGGAGAAGAGCCTGAGTTGGGAGGGAATCTTCATCAATGCCACTTAACCAGAATGGCATCATTCTGACCCATCCTGGTGGCCAAGCACAGCCCCCCTGTCCCCACTCAGTTCTGACAAGCTGGGTGGATGGAGACAGGTACTGTGCTGGGTTAGGAGCTGACAGAGTTCAGGAGGTCCTCTGGGCTTTGGTGACAGCAGGTGTAGTAACCAGGAGGCTGTCAGATCCTGGGACCATAGGTTCCTGCCTGGGGACATTGCTGCCCACTAGGAGCCCTGAGTACCTGTCTACACTTGGGAGAATTGGAACACCTGGGCTTTCTTTGTGGTTGTCAGATATTTGAACCTTCAAACCTTTGTGTTTGCACTCAGCTCTCTAATTCGAACAGCTCCTGACACTGTTGAGCATTTAGGAGGAGAAAATACTCCACCTTTTTGGAAAACAGCACCTGTGTGTCCCTGCCACCCTGGCACCTTAAGTCATAGTGTATCAGAGACAAGCAGCTGGAGAATCCTTCCCACGGCTCCACATTGTAAACGGAGGATGTGTAGGCTGGGCAAGCAGGATGAGTTTGGTCCCCTGAGTTACTTCTAAAGCCAAATCCAATCACCCCAACCTTGGCTTCAAACCCTCTGATTGCTGCATCCATAGAAGACTCAGGCTGCCCTATTTCTATTTATTTACTTTTGGCAGAAGGGATTGGACCCTTGGGTACTCTGCCACTGAGCAACATCACCAGGCCTATGAATCAGCTGATTGATGGGTGGGTGGAATCTCACTAAATTGTCTAGGTAGGACTCAAATGTATGATCCTCCTGCTTCAGCCTCACTCTAAGCTGGGATTGTAGGTGTGTACCACAATGCCTGGCTTGATCTTTATCATTTTGATGTGTACAGTTCAGTAGCGTTAAGTACTGACCATCTATCATCACCTTCCATTTCTAGAACCCTTCATCTTGCAAAACTGAAACTACCCATTAAACAATGCCTCCTTGTTCCCTCCTCCTCCAAGGCCCTGACAACCATCTTTTTGCTTTCCGTGTCTGTGAATTTGACTGCTCTAGTTACCTCTTTTCCCTAGAATCAAACAGGATGGTATTTGTCTTTTTGTGAGGGGCTAATTTCACTGAGCATATGCCCCCTAGTTTCACCCATGTCATAGCTTGCATCAAAATTTGCTTCCTTTTAGGATCTTAGTATGATGTATGCATAATACATTTTTTTGTTTGCTTTGGGGTGTTTTGTTTGGTACCAGGGTATTGAACTCTGGGCCTCACACAACAAAGTACATGCGCTATCACTCTGCTATGTCCTGTGCTTTTACCTGTGGTTTTTTCATTCATCTGTTGATGGAATCTTGGGCTGGAGTGATCTTTTGGCTGTTACGAGTATGGATGACTTGTCTTTCCAAGTTCTTGCTTTTGGTTCTCTTGGTTCCACTTACACAGAAGTGGAAGTGCTGGACCATATGGTTATTCTATTTTTGTTAAAAGAAAATTTGCTCTATTTACTGATCATCAAGCATAATCTGGTATGTAAGCTTGTGAAGCCCAGCATATTCTTAAGATTTTTAGTTTCTTGAGAAATCACTGTACTGTTTTTTCACAGCAGCTGCACCATCTTATTACCCCACCAATAGTGTACCTGGATTCCAATTTCCCCACATCCTCCCAAATGCTTGCATTTGTTTTTTGGCAGTAGCCATCCTGTTGAGTGCAAGGAGATAGCTCACTGTGGTTTGAGTTCCCATTTTCCTAATGATTAACAATGCTGAGTCACTTTCTTGATTTGGAAACTTGGTGCAACCCCTATCTCCCAGGGTCCAGGAGGCTTCAAGGAAAAAACAGAAACCCATTGTGGTAATCACTAAAGGCAGTCAGTGACTGCTTTTCTTCTTGTTGTGTGGTACTGGGGATTGAACCCCAGGAAGCTCTACCACTCACCTACATCCTCACCCTCCCAGCTTAAGACAGAGTCTCACACAGTCAACAGTTTGGCCTTGAACTTATGATCCTTCCTGTTCAGGCTCCCAAGAGGCTAGGATGACAGGTGTGTGCCACCATGGCCAGGTGTACTTTTTCTAATTTCTTCAGACTAGGCTCAAAGAGCAGGCTCTGTGGAAGTGCAAGGAGTTCTTTCTTTCTTTCTTTCTTTCTTTCTTTCTTTCTTTCTTTCTTTCTTTCTTCTTTCTTTCTTTCTTTCTTTCTTTCTTTCTTTCTTTCTTTTCTTAGACAGGGTCTTTCTAAGTTGCTTAGGCTGGCCTGAAACTCCTGAGCTCCAATGATCCTCCTGTCTCAGCCTCCTCAATAGCTGGCATTACAAGTGTGTCCCATTGAGTCTGACCCTCTGAAGTCTATATGGACTCTGGTGGCCCCTGTCCCAGCACTACATCCTTTACCCATGAACTGAGTTAGGAAACATGGTGGGGGGTTGGGGTGGGAGCAGAGAGACCACTCAGAGTGGTCCAGAGTCTCACGGCTCTGCAGAACAGGACACTATCTATTGGCTGCTTCTGTTTCTCACTTTGGCATGGAAGAGGCCACCTGGAAAAAGGCAGGAGTCACAGTCAGCACTGTGAATAGCTCTGGAATCTGCTCTGACAACCTGGCTCTGTGCACAGGACCCAGAGTGGTGGGCTGGCCCACTTCTGTTCCTTCTCACAGTTTTACTGCTGCCCAGTGGACAGGCTCTGACCACCAGAGCCCATTACTAAAAGCTCCTTTGAAGTGAAACAAACACTTCTAAGAGAAATCAGGGAGATAACCCCACTCTCTGCCCCCAACTCAGGAATGTCCCTCCCCAATCCTGTCCCTGGAATTAGACCTGACTCCAGTATTCCAGGCTCCCCCAGCATTGTTCCCGTTGTTTGCAGTGGCTGTGCTGTGGTTTTTGTGTTTGAGAGGTGGGGGAGGATAGATGTGCTTCTAGTTGGGATACTCTGGGATTATAAAACAATTCCACAGGACAGTGAGGGAGGGGAAAACTAAAAAAAAGGAAGAATTACAGAAAACTCAGAGCTGGAGTAGGAGAAAGGGCCCAGTAGGTGAGGACACAAAGTGTGAGGTCCATTTTTCCCAAAGTCTGGCATGTTCTGAGGCTGGCAAGGCAGGATGGAAAGTTCTTTGAGAATTAAAAGTTAAGGAAAGTTCGTGAAGATGGAATGAAGGGTGGGACTGGCCTGGAAATCAGCAGGAGGTGGGGAACGGTGGGACCTAGAGACAGGTGCTGCAGGCTTGGCTGAGGCTACCACATGAGGTTTCTCAGTGCTGAGGGTTGGCTTGGGAGGAGCTGAGCTCCAGCTGGTTTGGGAAGGTGTCATCCTGTAGACTCCAAGGCTGATGCGGAAGTGAGGGATGGTGGGCTGGGGGTGGTGCCTGGGACCTCCGAGGCAGACCTGGTTCTCATCCTACCTCTTTTGCTCCTTCTCAGTGACCTTTGGCAGCCAGTCTGTGTCTGTTCCTTTTCCTGGGATGGAGCTACGCTCCCTTCCCTTTCTGGGTGTTTTTTTTTTTTTTTAATTGGTACTGGGGATCGAACTCACAACTGTGGGCTTGCAAGGCAGGTGCTTATGCCTCTGAGCTAAATCCCCAGCCCCTCCTGGGTGGTTTTGAGGACTGGAAAAGGTACATGTGCCAAGTACTTGCCGTATATATATTGAGCTCTGGAGCGTTTTCTTGTTAAGTGGTGGAACCAGGGCTGGTGGTGGTGGGGCTTGGCCTCCATCTCTGGCCCTGTCTGCCAGGATGCACTTGCCTCTCCAAGCTCACACCCAGACTGTTTGCCCGAGGGATTAGAAATGTTTTCAGCACCTATCTTGCTATTGGGTGCACCCTGCTCCTGCCTTGCCAGAAACATGCTACTCTGATGTCCATCCAGGTGTCACGCTCACACCTGAGGAGAGTAGCTTCAGACAGAGTGGGTGGGCACCAGGGCAGGGCGTGCAGGCACCAGAGGGTGCTGGCTGACAACTGTCATTGCACTTCCCGGCAGGACACTTCTGAGGAACTCTGGAACTGCATGCATGTTGGGGAGCCCTGGCTGTGTGCTTTAGGCTTGCCAAGGTGGAGAGCAGAGCCCCAGATAATCCTCTGACCATGGTGTTCCTGGCACTGGGCTGGTCCCTGCAGGCAGGGCCGGGGCTGTGCTGGAGGTGCCTGGGTCAGCCTGTGGCTCTCAAACAGCCTTCAATACAACCCTCAGAATAGAGCTGGAGTTCATAAATTCTCGCAAGCAGCACATAAACAAACTCCCTTCCACCTCCTCCTCTTGGCTCTCTGTGATTTCCTTTGGCCTTTGAAGCTGGCGAGGTTGTTTGTGGAAACCTGGTCTCGGTTGGGTGAAACCTTGGGGAGGGGAAGAAGGAATGTTCCTGGTTGCTGCATCTCCGATTTCAGACCCTGCACTGTCTCAGGCCGCCTTTCACTTGGATTCACTCTCCTACTGTTACTTTATTTTTAGTCGCAAAAAAAAAAAATCATATTTATTTCCTTCACCATTTTTCTTTTGTGAGTGTGTGTGTGTGTGGGTGTGTGTGTAAGTGTGACACCGAGGAGTGAACCCTCATGCTACACAAATGTTCCCATGGAGCCACATCTCCAACCCTTTGTTAAAAATTTTGAAACAAGATCTTGCTACGTTACCTTGCTCCAGTTTATGATCTTTTTGCCTCGGCTCTCCAGAGCTGAGTTCATAGGTGTCTGTTACTGTTTCTGGCTCACCCTCACCATTTTTTTTTTTTTTTGTGTACCAAGGATCGAACTTGCGACCTCATGCTTCCCAGCCAGGCACTTATGTCACTGAGCTCCCCATGGCCCTCCCTCACCATTTTTTTTTTTTAAATCAGTACCGGGGATCCAACTCATGACTGTGTGCTTGCAAGGCAGGCACTTATGCCGCTGAGCTAAATCCCCAGCCCTCCCTCACCATTTTTAAGTGTGCAGGTTATTGATGTCGGTTGTGCTCATTTCACTGTGCAATAGACCTCCACAACTTTCCATCTGGTCAAACTGAAACTTTGTCCCCAGTGAGCAAGGACTCATCTCCACCAGCCCCTGCCCTGCCCCATAACTGCCGTGCTCCTTTCTGCTCCTGTGAGCCTGCTGACTAGAGATATTTAGAGAGTGGTCTCACGCGGTATTTCCCTTTTGGGATGGTGTATTTCACTTAGCATAATATCCTCAGGGTTTATCCATGTGGTCCTTGTGTTAGAATTTCCTTCCTTTGTAAAGCTGAATAATATTCTATTGTGTGTAAATATCAGAATTTTCTTTATCCATTTATCAGTGATGGACCACTCAGCTTGATCCCAGTCCCGGCCCCTCCCCGCATTGTTGTGAGCCTGTTGGAGGCTGAGGACCGATGATTTCGCTTTTCAGGTGCTGTTAGAACCCCCCCCCCAGGATCCTCAGATTAAAGGCTCTGCTGCCTCACCCTTCCTTCAACTCCTAGGAATTGTGACCAGAGCCCCCCTCATTCCTGTCATGTTTACTGTTCCTGAACAAACGCTTTAGCTGTGAACCTATACTGCTCTGACAAACATTTCAACAAATAAATAAATAAACAAATAGGAACCTACAATGGATTTTGGAGCTTAAAAAGGTTATTTCATCTGGATGATGTGAGGTTTCTGGTTTCCATTTTTCAGATGTGAAAATAGAGACAGTGGGAGCTGGAAAGGAGGAAGGTGGGGTGGGGAAGTACACTGGGGGCCAGGTGGGGTGGAGAGGCTGGGGGCCAGGGGCCTAGGGGCGGGGTGGGGGCCAGGAGCCTAGGCCGGGCCAGGCCTTCCAGAGGGGAGTGTGTGTCACTTGTTACACTTTTCGCCTGGGCACCTGGCTTGTCTCCCTTGGCCCTAGCCATGAGCTGACTACTGAGCCTAACAGAGACCTGCTCATGTTAGGAGCACATGTCCCCAGCCTGGAGTTCTGGGAGGCACCCTGAAGCCAGTGAGGCCCTTGGGGCTCCTGGGAAGCGGAGAAGGCGAGAAGTCCTGGGAGACAGAAATCTCAGGACCTGCCCTTGGGGCTGAGATACCTGCTGTTCCTAGGCTAATCACCATTTGCCTTCTGGGGTGTGGGTTTTCGGTGTCCCTCAGGATAGCCTTGATTCCCCTCCCCTGTTCCTCCCACCATACTAGAGCTTTGTAGGGACAGGTGTGGGGCTAGTGGGTGCCACAGGGTTTCAGCTGCTGTTGGGTGGGGGTTCCCCAAGCTGCTGTTGGCCTCCTCTGCCCCTCTGGGAGAGCTGACCAGCAACTCCCGCTGGTGGGCTCTCTGCCTCCTCTTCCTAAAAGGCAGCAATAACTGTGGCCTCAGGATTGTTGAGACAGTAAAAGGGAAAGCAAGCAAGATGGTGCTTGGTGAAGCAGAAAGTGCTCTGCGGTGGGGGTGTCCTTGATAGGGTCTCAGGTCATCTCCCAAAGAGGCCATGGGAATCTTGATTCACCCACCCACAGGATGAGTTGTGGGTTCCCTGGCTGTTGTTACAGAAAGATAATTTTCAACATGTGGGTCAGTAAAAGGCATAAAAAGGTTTATTGGGCAGAATTTTGTGAAGAGATAGTATGCTTTGTGTGTGATGTGTGTGTGGTGTTGTGTGTGTTGTAACAGCAGATGTGTGCTGTGTGATCTTGGGTAGGTGTGAGGTGTGTTGCAGAGTGGTGTTCTGTACGTATGTTATGGTGTATGTGTGTGTAATGTTGGGTATGTTTGTGGTGTGTGTTGTATGTGTCATAGGGTCTGTGTTGTGTGTGATGTTGGGTATGTGTGTGTTGTGCTATATGTGTTGTGTGTACTGGGTGCTGTTGCGGATGAGTTGTGGCATGTGTGTGTGTTGTAGTGTGTGTTATAGGGTATGTGTGGGTTGTGGTATGTGTGTTATGTGTGGTTTGTGTTGTGGTGTATATGTTGGGGATTTTTTGCTGTGGTGTGTTTTGTTGGAGTGTTTTGTGTACATGGTGTGTGTGTGTGTGCGCGCGCGCGTGTGTTATGTGATGTCCCTCTCAGCCCTTTCCTAGCTTTCAGGGTGGTGGCTGCCAGTGGCTGTCCTCTGGGCGCTACTTTGCAGCCCCGAGCTCTGGTCAGATGGCCCTAGGCCGCCACCTGGTGGTCAAGAATGGCAGCTGATGGGGCGTTTCACCCACAGTGTGGGCTGGGAGCCTTCTCTCTGCACTCTCCTCTCCTTCCGTCCCAGCTTCCTCAGTTTGTCCTCACCTGCTCTCCTCCACCTCCACCTCCACCTCCACCTCCACCTCCACCTCCACCTCCACCTCCACCTCCACCTCCACCTCCACCTCCACCTCCACCTCCACCTTCACTTCTGCACCAAGGGAGGCAAGTTTCTCCCTGGGTCTCCCCAGCTCCCGAGGCTTCTCAGGTATAAGTGCAAGGTACCCACCTCTCAGGTGCCTGCGAGGGTGACTCGGGTGAGCAGAGGGGCCATGGTAGGTCCCAAGCCACTTATGGATCGATCGCTGTGTCCATGACATCTGTGCAGCTGTCAGGGGGCCTTGTGTGTAACAGTCCCTTTAATTTTCATCCCTGCCAGAACTGGGAGCAGGGATAGGGTGACAAGAGGACTACCTGGCTTCAGGCATTTGCACTTCACACGCTGACAGCTGTGTTTTTTCTAGTAATGGTTTTAAAAACAAACAAAGGAGTGATTTGAGGCTAACCACGTTACACTGTGCCTTTTAACCAAACAATTCAGGCAGATGCTGTGACTAATCTTGGGAGTACTGCGCAGGCTTCCTTCCGGTTTTTTTTCTTTTTCTTTCTCGTTTTTGGTACCGGGGATCGAACTCATGACCTTGCACTTGCCAGGCAAGCGCTTGTGCCAGCGCCACTGAGCTAAATCCCTGGCTCCTTCCGGTTTTAGTACTGATCCTGCCTTCCCAAAGAGTGGTGGCCCCTAGGACACAGCCCATGGGTTGGTGACTGCCCCACACCTGCGATGACCACTTCACTTATTTGTACATTCAGCTTCTAGGGCCATGGTATATGCCTGGCACTGTGTCCCACACAGGGGACAAAGGCCAGTAAGGCCTCCAGTGACCAAGGCCAAGCCAGAATAAATGCTTCCACAAGGCTGTGCAGGGGAACCTGTGGTCCCCAAGAGTCTGAGGGCCTTTAACTGCTAGTGGCTCTGGGCTACACAATGTGGATCTTAACCCCACCCTGCCCGTTTGCACTCACCCCAAGGCTCTGAAACGCTAAGTCAGCAGATCTGCGCTGAGCCCTGGAATCTCATTCTGATAAAGCCCCTGAGAGACCAGGTTTGTAGCTCTTTCTAGAACACACCTGGACTGGAAAGTGGTGGCGAGACAGGAGATTTCAAGGTGACAGGTGATGGCCCACCCAGGCAGAGTGGCTCTCTGAGCACCTGGGGATTCTGTGATTGTCCCAGGGCTGGAAGGCTACACACTGTTGTGTGGTTGGGGGTGGGGCTGTGGGCAGCCGTCACCATCACCGGGAGGCACTTGCTTCCATGCAGACCACCGGTCCTGTCAGTGGCAGCTTCCTTGTCTGCCATGAGGCAGGCCACACATTTCTGTTAGGCAGGTGGGGGTTTGATGAGCTCATTGCAGTGCCTTTCCTTTCCTGTGGTGCTATTGCTGTGCCCAGCGGAAACACTGTCCAGTAGCCAAGTCCACTCTGTGCTCCAGTCATTGCCTGCAGAGGTGACAAATGGGTCAGCATCACCACAGGATACAAAGCAGCTTTCTCTATGATAGCATCTGCGGAAGTAAGTTCTGGACACTTTAGTTCAGCGTAATTTATAACATTAACTCACAGCCATTCATTTCAAAATCAGAGGGTGAAAGAGATGAGGATGGAAAAAAAGAGACTGATAGTACGACCAGCTTAGATTAGGCCATGTTGTGTGGAAATCAGTAGACAGGTTTCTTTGTGAAGTAGCTCCTCAGATACTTGGATAAATGACTTCCAAGGGGTGGGAGGTGCTGCGGCTTGCATTTCCCGAGTGTCTTTGGACGTACAACCCTTTTGTTGACAGCTTTGCCGCACGAGGCTTCTGAGGGCTTCAGTTCGGGAAAACATCTTCCTTTCCACTCCAAATCAATGCAGGGAACAAAGCGGTCTTTTAATTTTGGTATTCTCAGTCAGCAAGAAGATCCTGCAGGGACGATCGTGTGTGTGTGTGTGTGTGTGTGTGTGTGTGTTGTGTGTGTGTGTGAGATCTCCACCTTAGCCCCTCCTTCTACCTTTTGTTCTCTTGACTTTTCCATCTGGTGAGTAGCTTTGCTGTCTACTGTAGTATCCAGAGTAGGTTTGGGATTCATAATCAACCTCTTCTGCACTCTCATCCCTGTCTCCAAACTCCGTAACCCACAAAGTCCTCAATTTCTGTTGAGTTCCCCATTTTTTTTATTTAAAGAGAAACAAAAGCATGTGAAGGGTAGAGGTAATACAGAATTTCAAAAAAAAAAAAAAAGATAAACAATAGGAAATCACCAGTAGATAAATTAAATATTGTCCTCTTAGAAATAGTTGTTCAAGTTACAAAATTAAAGCATACAAAGTAGATATTCAAACAGTGAGAGTGTAGACAGCTACACATGCATGAGTCTCTGCATGTATTTTTATACTTTCTGTATTAGAGGGAAAAACAAAACATAGCAAGACAAAACAAAATAAATTCCTATAAAAACATGAAACCAAAAAGTCGTATAAAACCACAGTACAAGGTGATCTACAGTGATTACTGTGTTGTTTCGTATTATCTTCAATAGAATGTCTATATCATCAGGCATAACTGAATACAGCAGTATAATTGAGTATAGCAGTAAATAACAATATTAGTAAAAATAAAACATTGCAGACAGTATAAAACTTCAAAGGCAGGTAATAATCAAACCAGAGTAGATATTCTACTGGATCTTGTCATCATTTTTTTTTTTAAGAGTAGAATCCATTTATTGAGAGAAAGAAAGCTTATGTCTGGAGAGAGACAGAAGGGGTCCCGAGCAGGTTGCCCACTTTTAATCTTTGTTCTTGGCACTGCCTGGAGAGCTCTCATTTTGCACTAAGATTTTTTTTCTTAACCGAAACTGTTACCAAGAGCCTCCAGATAAAGCACCAGCTTTTTGCTGGAAGGCTAATACCATGCAAATGGCGCTGCCGGTTTAATAATGGGTCACCCCCTTACCGCCACCCTCCCGTGTTTCTGCCTGGCCTCACCCTGCCCTCTTCGTCTGTTGTTGTCACCCCCCCCCCCATGCTACCAGTCTCTAGGCTCCTAAATGGTTCTGTTCTTTCAGGGCCATTTCTCCTTGACCTTTGATGGCGTCGTCCTGCTGGATCTACTTTCTATTCCTCTTTTCTGCGGGTAAACACCTATATACCTCCTCTAGAAGGTGCTTTTAATTTTTCCAAAATACTTTCTTCCCATCTTTAATGTACTTCTGGGCAGGTAGACATTACCAAAGGCCTTCTTCATTTGTAGAATTTATTATACTTCATTTTAATCTATTTGACTGTTTTTTCTTTTTCCTCTTCTTTTTTTTTTGGCTTTTTGAGGCAGGGTCTCTCTGCAGTTCAGGCTGGCCTTGAGATCACTTTGTAGCCCAGGCTGGTCTCGAACTCGCAAGATCCTCCTGCCTCAGCCTCCCGAGTGCTGGGATTACAGGCGTGAGCCACCATGCCCAGCTTTGTCTGTTTTTTCAATTTAGCCTGTCTTTTGGATATAGGGGAAAGAAATTCCCATCTATTAGATGCCTGGTACGAGTTTGTGTTCTCTAAAATCAAAGAATGAATTTTAGGAACAATGGAGGTTAAGCGCGGAATATATTTATTGAGAGAAAAAAAGCTTCTGTCAGAGAGAGAGACAGAAGGGGTCCCCAGTGGGTTGCCCTAAAATGGGTTCTTGAACTGTGGGGTCTTTTTTATGTACCCAGCACAGGTACATATCCAGTCCCTACTTGGATATGCAGTGTATCCAGAGTATTATAATTTCATGAAGGAGGGAGTATTAGGGGAAATGTCTAAAAACACTACTTAGGAAGGGAATTGTGGGGAATAAAGTTGAGAAATATTGTCATAGAGGCTTTCAGCTGGCAGGTTAGGCTTGAGGATGGCTGTCTGCTGTGTGCCTTAGGGTACTTCTTTGAATTTAGGGTTGCTGACCTCAGGATATGGTGATTCTTGCCATCTCCTAAGATTTCTAGGAGTTTTAATGAGATAAACACAGGTCGATGACTCTCTCACAGGAGATGTCAGGAAATGGGAGCCAGGGCAGGGGTTTATCCTGGTAGGACCGCGCTCACCTAGCATGTGTGAGGCCCTGAGTTCAGTCCTCAGCACTGTAACAAAGGACAAAAATAAAGGAGGTGAAAGGGGAACCCCCATCTACTGGACATTCTTTCCTTTAAGGCTGAAGAATGATGTGTAAAAATCCAGGGACCTAGGAACCCAAATGGGAGAATACCACTTTAAGGCTTCCAAAGTTAAAAAAATAAAAGCAACATATCCTGAGGACAGTTCACCCGGTAGGATGGGTAGCTGCAGTCCCGCCCGTTGGGTGCTGAGCAGCTCCTCTGGATAACGGGGTTCCTGACCCCAGATGAGCTCCTCAGGCCCACCCAGTGTACGCTCCGATAGCAGAGGCTGGGAGAGACTGGAGCTGGGTGGGACAGTCCCAGGCAGGAAATGTCTGCGGGCCCTCAAAATAGCTTGGGAGGGAACAGGAAACAGAAACCTTGGGCCAGCATGGAAATGCTTTCTGAGCTACCGGGAAATCAGAACTAGAGCTGGGGGAGCAGCCACCTCCCCGCAGCAGATCTGATTATCTGATTCCCTGGAGTCCTCGGTCCGGGAGCAATAGGGGGAGGTCCCACTGGAGACAGTAGGCTTCGGTCCTTTGGTCCTTTGTTTTGTTCTTAATGCGGCACATTTGTGCTCTCTTCATCTTTAATGGCTCATTGATGCCATTCTCTATTTGGGCGACCTACCCTCCTCATTTTCCCAGGGCAGAGGGGGCTCCTGGGACATGGAAATTTGAGTGTTAAAATAGGAGAAGCACTAGGCCAACCGACAAGCTGGTCGCTATTTTTGAAACAGGCTGTGTAAAGGTCTGAAACTTTACACAGTGAGCTCATCTTGTCTGTACAGCGAGTCACCCTTCGCGATGGACCATGCTGCTCCTCCCTGACCAGTGAAATTCAACTCTGGGTGTGATCCTGTTCTTTGGTGTGGTTTCAAAGCTCTCCAAGGGAGGTGATTCCTATCTGCAACCATGAACTGGGAGTTTAGCATGGGTGAAACGTCACCTGGGCTTGTTACCTGGAACATCCAGAGTCTCACAGTAGATTCTAGTGGGGGTTGATGCTTTACTTAATCCTAAATCACGCGAACTAGCACACTTTGAGAAACACTGATCTGACGTTATATTTTCTAATGGATCTGCTAGTTTTGAAGATACACTTGACACTGGTTGTTAATCATTGCTACTCATATATGATGCTGATGAACAGATACAAAGCACTCCAAACTCCTCAGAGTTTTATTTATTTATTTATTTATTTATTTAGGTACCGGGGATCTAACTCATGACCTTGTGCTTGAACTGCTGAGCTAAATCCCCCACAGAGTTGTTGTTTTAAAGCCACACTAGTGGTCAGTGGGCTTTGAGCCTTGACTGGGCTCAGATATATGCATTTGTGATTTTGATTTCAGAGGCACAGATAGACCAAGCCTAGACTTCACAGCTCTCTTCACTAGGTACTAACTTCCCCAGTCCTTTTGTTCATGTGTGGGAAACTCATGCCCACCTCCTAGATAAAAATTGGAAGCTGCTGAGACAGCTGGCAGCTCTGTTCTCTGTGTCTGTGAACCTGGGTCAGTTACCAGTGGATACTTTTTGTGTGGCTACTTTTTAGATCTCTGTAGCTCCAGCCACTGGAATCCCTGGCCTCCCCTCTTGCTGCTGCCCAGGGCCTCAGGTATGCTGCTAAGTCAGGGCCATGTATATTTGGTCCAAGGTGCCCCATAGCATGATTTGGGGGCAAAGGTTCTCCTTGGCCCCTGGGATCTGCCACACCTCATGATATCATGGGAAGGGAGGAAGGGGTGAGCCCCATGGCCTGAGGGACGCTGATGGGTTGTCTTGTTCATGGGCAGTTATGGTCAAGGGGGCGCTGTCCAGAGCCGGGGGTGTAGGAAGCTGGAACACAGATGACTTGTTGTGGGTCCAGGTGGCAGGTGCTCTGTGTAGGACACTGTGTACCAGCTGAGGGCTACCACAGGCTTTGGTGGGCAGGGTGTACACTCAGGTTTTAGGGAGCCAGAAGTGACCACAGCCACCTCCTCACATGGGGATCCAGTGAAGTCTACGGAGAAGGTGGGCGGGGGAAAGAGCAGGGGCTCACATATCAAGGCTGACCTCTTCCCACACTGTGTCCCCATGGCACAGCTTTGTTTGCTGTCTACCAAGGGTAGGACAATTCCAGAGCCTGGGCCCTGGCTGGATCTGTAGAGATGACCAGGGCGTGTCCTGGGGTCAGTTCAGCAGCCTCACAGAGAGGAAGAAGGCCTCAGACATGGTTTCTGCTGCTTTAGTGGGGATGCCTGCCCCTACCACTGTTTCTATTTCCTGGCTTCCGCAACCCAGCCTCCCCCGCCCCTCCCCTTCCTCCTCTTTTGTTTTCTTTTCAGTGCTGAGAATTGAACTCAGGCCCTCAAGTGTGCTGTGCCAGCACTTTACCGCTGAGCTAAACCCCTAGCTTGCTTGCTTAACTTATTTATTTATCTGTGTTGGAGACAAGGTTTCTCCAAGTGGCCTAGGCTGGTATTACACTTGCAACCCTCCTGCTTCAGCTTCCTGCATGTGTGTACCACTGCGCCCAGCTCGCCTGGCCCTTCTTTAAATGAGGTCTGTGCTGCTTGTCCCCTTGCTTAACCCAGGCTGACACAAGTGATCTTGTTTGTGAATTTAAATTTTGTTTTCAGGAAAATCAAAGGAACCCAAAGGGCATTAATGAAAAGGTGAGAAAAATGCATAGATGCAGGGGATCCTGGAGCACTGTTGTGGTTCGTTTAGTGGAGTGCATGATTGCCCATTAAGTGTTTAGGATGGATGGTGGAGAAGTGCAATAGTTTAGGTAAGTAACTCTGCAGTGGGCTGAGCTGGTTATTTATGGTTATATGACTGCTTTATAGTTCAAGGGTCTCTTGAGCAATCAATATGCTCATTTTCCTGTTTTAGGTGACTTAAGAGCAAAAACTTGTAATTTTTAAACAGTCTTGAAGCCTTGGTGTTCTGGGGTCTGCATTTGGCTGCTCTTTTCATTGTGTGTATGCTTTGATTGAAGCTGAGACTTTACGTGGTTAAGGAGTGGGTCCTAATTCAGTTCCTTCCTGTGTGTGACTCTAGTAAAGTGCTCCTTGGAACTTCCGTCTCTTCTATACAATGAAGAGAATGTATTGAGAGCCTTCCAGGGCTACATGCAACAGTGGATGTGAGAGTCCTCTCTGTGCTGCAAAGTTCTGTGCAAAAGCAAGGCATTATTACCGTTCCGTAGAGCATTGTTTCCATGGGAAAGCCCAAATTGCTTTATGACAATTGGATTTGCAGTGTGGTTTCCAGGAATGCATTTGTCTCAAAGCAGCCATTGGCCAAGAGAAACATAACCTAACTGAAGGATAAAATGCACTGTGCCAAAAGGCAGGAACTGCGTCCGCAGGCTTCAACAGAAAGGGAAAAAGAAAACTTATACAAGCCGTGATACTCATCTTGCTCTGCCTTGGCCATCTGTAGTTAAGTTCTTGTATTAGTCTGGCTTCCCGAGAGAGAGAGAGAGAGAGAGAGAGAGAGAGAGAGAGAGAGAGAGAAACAGGGCAAGTGGGTAAGTGCGTGTATCTATCCATCCACCTGTCCATCCATCCCTTTCATCATCCATCCATTGTCTATTATCTATCTATCATCTATCTGTCTGTCTTTCTGTCCATCCATCCATCCATCCACCCATCTATCATCTATCTACCTATCTAAAGAATTGACTTCTACAACTGTGGAGCCAAGCTGGCAAATTAAAAATCTTCAGGATGAGCTGCCAGGCAGGCTGGTGACCAGAGGAGGTGTGGTTGGAATCCAGAGGTATTCCAGCAGCAGAATTTCCTCCTGGTGAGACTGTTCTATTCAGTTTTCCAACTGATTGGATGAGGACTGCCCCATGGCAAAGCCTGCTGATGTAAATATTTGATCTCATATAAAACAATCTTTCAGAAGAGCATCTAGAATAATATTTAATGAAATATTTGAGTTCCATGGCCCAGCCAGGATGACAAACAACCTGTGTCATCCTAGGGCTGGGGATATAGTACAGTGGTATAGCATGTGCCAAGCTTGGGGCTGGGGTTTTAGCTCAGCAGGTGCCACTTTACACCCCTCAGATCTCCATCTGTGCCCTCCTTATGGGCTTCTACTTGCCTGTTCCCTCCCATTCAGAAGTTGGAAGATTTCTTTCTGTCTCTCTGTCTCTGTCCCTATCTCTCTCTGGTACTGGGGATTGAGCTCAGGGCCTTGGCACTGAACATCATTCCCAGCCCCTTTTTATTTTTCATTTTGAGACAGTCTCCCTAAATTGTTAATGGGCAAGAACTTGAGATCCTCCTGCTCCAGCCTCCTAGAGTACTTGGATTATAGGTGTATGCACCCCCTGCCCCCACTCCCACCCCCATTCTGCCTGGCTCTTGGTCATATTTTAATGCTATTACTAAATACATTTGTGTGTTCATACAATAGCTCCTTCAAGTGAAGGAAGCTTCCAATGAAGCACCCAGACAATAGATGGGGTTCAAGTCCCTGATGAGGGATTTACAAAGGAGGACCAGGTGCTTGGCTGGGTGACTTGCCAATAGAGTGTTAGCTGGTATCATGTGAACAGAGGCTTAAGATATGCTTGCTCTGGAGACTTATCTCGCATTTCTGCCACCACTGTAAAGAGACGCGTAGGCGTAGATAAACTGATTTCTTAGGAATGAATATTTAGGGGCTAGGGTTTTAGCTCAGTGGCATAAGCACCTGCCTGGCAAGCATGAGGTTGTGAATTTGATCCCTGATACAAAAAAATAAAAATAAAAAAAGAATGAATATTCAGTTGGGTGTGCTGTTGCATGCCTGTAATCCCAGCACTTGGGAGGTTGAGGCAGGAGGATTATGAATTTGAGGGCACCCTGGGCTAGATAGCAAGTTCAGGGACAGTGAGGATTACATAGCAACATATGACCTCAAAAATGAAACAAGGTAAAACAAAACAAAACACTCAAACAAAATCCAAGAATGAGTGCTTACTCTCAAACCCAACCAGAACCAGCTATCTTACCCAGCCGACTCCCAGGCTTGTGAGCTAGAAATAGATGCTCACTTCTGTGTATCACTGAGCTTTGGGGAGGTTTATTATATAGCATTATTGTGGCAATAACTGCCTGATAAAAACAATTACCAAATAAAAATTAAAATTATGATGATTATAGTAAGATAGACATTATTAATTGACTAGAGGACATAATTGATTGACTAGAACTGCTTAAAATTCATTCTGGGGTAAGGAAAGAATATGCCTAACCAAATAAATTTTAAAGAGCATTAATAGGGAATGGTAAGATTACTTTTTGATTATACCCATGAGTCCTCCTTGTTTGACTCAATGGTTACATATACCTCCATAAATAGCATGTAGGAATAGTTATAGATGTTTAAAAATGTACACAAATAGCATCATGTTGTATTCTGCAAATGGTCCTTTCTGCTCAGTGCTATATTTTTAAGATTTAGTCATGTCGGGATGTTGCAGTAGGAATATAGCTTGGGGCAGAGAGCTTGCTTAGTATTCACAAGGCCTGATATTGATCCTAGTTTCCCATACTCCCATATAGATACCAGTTGATGCTTACAGCTTTGGTTTTTCATTTACATTGTTGCAAAACACTATATGAATCTACCATCGTTTAAAAAAATCTGTTCTCAACCAGGCATGGTGATGCATGCCTATCATCTAGGTATCAGAGACGGTTGAAATAGGTAGAAATATTATCAGCAGTCAGATGGGGCTGGTCCTTGAGCGAGTCAGGGTAAAGATGCGAACTCATCATAACTGTGGCCCAAGGGATGTCAGCTGGAGGCCATGCCTCAAGATGAAGATGGAATGACCAGGCCTGAGATAAGCGCTAACACCTGGCCTAGTCAAGTCTAGATAGACAACAGTCACTTCAGCAGGTGACCAAGACCCTTGGACACATCCTTTCCTGAAAAGTTCTTTGTTCTTTCCATGTACACTTGCTACATGACTTGCTTCCTCATTTTATCACTGTTACCTAAGCAGCTATACTTACAGTCTTATTGGTTGATGATAGCTGTAACCCATGTTGTACCCATGTAATTATGCTCTATTAAAACTTCTCCTGAGAAGTGGGGTCCTTAGCAATACACTTAGAGCCTCTCCTGCCTCTCAAGAGCTGTATTTCTCCCTCTCAATAAATATTTCCTACTCTTAACCTCTGTTGTTCCTGGAATCCATCCTTCACTTTTAGAGGACGTGAACTTGGTGTGTTGCCTATCTAGCAGATTGGGAGTTACAGTGTTTCCCTTATATCATATTTGGAGATCCTGATATCATTCCTGTATCACCAGCACTCTGGGAGGCTAAGGCTGGAGGATCATAAGTTTGAGCCTATCTGGGAAATTTAGGAACAGCCCATCTCAAAAAAAAAAAAAAATCGAAAGATCTGGGGATGAATGTAGCTCAACAGTACCAAGGCCCTGGATTCAATCCCCATCACCATAAAAAAGTTTATTCTTCCAATAATGTCCAGTTTGACTATTCCCTACCCCCCCTTTTTTTTTCTATAACAAACTATGCTTTAAGAACCATGTTTCTTCCCTTGTACCAAAAACAAAACAAAACAAAATAAAAACAAAAATAAAAACAAAACCAAAACCATGTTTCTTGTAGTAGAATCTTATCATGGAGGCTTCTAGTAGCAGAGCCTTCTTCTTCATGTACATGTGAGTGTAGATCTAGACTGGAGTGGTGATCACTGGTGCTGTTTACCAGACACAAATATTTCCATCTTTCCTCCTGCTAGGTGTAAGGTAGAATCTCATTCATGTTCCCTTGTTGTTAGGCCCAGTTACATGACTTGTAGCCAATGAGATGTAAGCGGAAGGGGCCATATGTTGATGCTCTTAAGACATAATGTGTGACCTCTCTCTCCTTCCTGTTGCCCCATGACCAGCATTGCTCCAGATGGAGAGATTTTGCTAGCTGCTCCTTGGAATGAGAAGAGTGTGGAATCCAAGCCCTAGACAAGCCCTGTGATGGCTAGGTAGCGTGAGGAAGAAATAAACTGGGATTTCAGTCCCTGAGAGGTAGATTATTTTGTGAAGTCAGTGAAACCTTTGCAATCTGCCTGGAACACAGATCAGTACCTAGAGAGTGGGTCTCCATGACTAAATGTCTGACTACGGAGCCAAGCCAAAGGCACCATGGGGTATGCCTGAGAAAACGGACCTGAGGCTGGAGGAATGGCCACTCACAGCGTGGATGGAGAAGCATTTTGTAAAACTACACTTGTAGATATTGGGGTGGCTGAGAGTTTACCTAGTGAGTTTATGGACTTAGAGAAAAAAGCTGGAAAGTGGACTAATGATTGTGTAAGTTGGCTACTCTGGAGAGTTGGCAAGATATTTAAAGAAAGATGCATTCAGGACAGAATAGACAAATGTGCAATTTTTTTTTAATGGGTGAAGTTAGCAAAGGCTTCTCATCTCCAAAAAGCAAAAGATAAAAGTGAGAAAAGTTTGTGGAGAATGATTGAAACTCAGTTTGTAAGCAAGGGTTAAATCTAGACTGTGGATGTTGTGTCCATTTACAGGATCTCTGGATGTACAGTATTAAGGCATCTTCTTTTTTTATTTTAAGAGAGAAAAAAAAAAGAAAATGAAAAAGACAAAATATAAAAAACAAGAAAAAGTAGAATAGAGTTCAAAAAAATTAACATCATAAAATCACTAGTTGATACATTCATTACATATTGTTAACAATAGTTGTTAAAGTTACAAAGTCAAAGCATAAAAAGTGGCTAGACACTAAAACATAGACAGTACAAATTCTTCTGTTCAATGATCTAAAAAAAGCTCAGTAATATGGTCATCTATTTACACACTATACATACCATTATATCCTTTAGAGCACTTTCCTTCCCTTTCAATTTTACAATATCTATTATATCTATTATACTTTTATATCTATTAGGCTTTTTGGATACCATTATTCTGTCCCTTCTTCTTCTTCTTCTTATTTTTTTTTTTTTGGTACTGGGGATTGAACTAATGACCTCGTGCTTGCTAGGCAGGTTCTTAAGCCACTGAGCTAAATCCCCAGCCCCCATTCTTATTATTTTTTACACTAGAGAGACAATGTGACATTTTCTAATGTGAATCTTGTTTATTTCACTAATCAGGATATTCTCAAGTTGCCTCCATTTACCGATAAAGGCCTCAAGATCATCGTTTTTTATAGCTGAGTAGTATTCCATTGTATAAAAATAACACATTTTTTTCATCCACTCTGTGGTTGATGGGCACTTTGGTTGTTTCCAAGATTTAGCTATCACAGATTGTGCTGCTATGAACATGGGTGCACATATATCACTGTCACATGACCTTTTCAATTTTTCTGGGAAAATACCCAGGAGGGGAATAGCTGGATTGAATGGAACTTCCAATCCTATTTTTTGAGGAATCTCCATACTGACCTCCACAGTGGTTGCACCAGTCTGCACTTTCACCAACAGTGGAGCAGTGTTCCTTTTTCCCCGCAGCCTCGTCAGCATTTGTTATCAGTTGTTTTCTTGATGGCAGCCATTCTTTCCAGGGTGAGATGAAATCTCAATGCTGTTTTAAGGCATCTTCTGATAAATATACTGTAATGTGAGGGAAAATGAAACTTTTCAACTCTGACGTCCCCTCCTCACAATCCCTCCTTTTCCCTTACTATTATATACTGGCCTGATAAGCAAGGATCTTCATCATATCCTGTTACTTCATTCCCCAGCTGGCTGAAGCTACCCAGATGTTCCGAGCTGGAAACCTGTCACCTTTGAGTGACTGCCTTTGTTCTGCTTCTGTAACTTAGCTTGCTTGCCTTTTTCCACCACAGCCTCTGTATGAGGCTCTCATCCCCCAGGCTTGGGGCTCAGACTTTGGAGTGCTGAGTTCTTCTGGGGCCTGCTAGTGTAATAAAGCTTGGTTCCCTTCACTTCTCTGAGTGCCACTTGGTCACTTAGCTGCCAATAAACCTAAAATTGCTGTAACAGTATCAGACAAAAATGAATTGAGGAAAAAGATTAAGAGTGTGGAACAAAATGCCTTCACTTTTACCTAGAGCCAAGTAGTAGCAAAAAGAAGAGATACGGTGAAAAAAGAATTCATTTTTTATTTTTCATTGTTTGTAGTACATCTGAATACATTCATTGTGGGTAGTACAGGTGCATGACACATCTTATTTAGGAGATTTATTTTTGATGGAACTTTGATGTTTGGTGTTTCCTGGCATCAAATGGTAAGAACTGATGATTGTGAGAGAATTACATTGCCAAAAGAATCCCTGCCTGATCTAGATTTTGAATGAATATTAAAACAATTCTTGCTTCGTAAGACACTTGATTCATGGGGACACCACAGTTTTTTTGTGGTCTACATAGGTTTTGGGGGATAATGGAAAAGGGAAATCTCTTGAAGGATAAGGTTGGGTGAGGTGGAATCAGACTCTAATCTGTGGGGAAGAATGCTCAGTGATCTCAGGATCCCTGAGGATTAATGTCCCTTGTAACTCTTTGCTTTCTTGTCTGAATGGGAGTGTTTGTGGCTATTTTTTTTTTGTCTTAGGGTTCCTTACTAAATGTAGGGAGGGACAATTTGGTTTTTTTTTTATGTCCTGATACGGGGCACCCCAAGGACATGCAGAGATAACTACCTATCACTTTTATAGAAATTACTGTATTGTGAGAAACTGGGTATCTTGGGTTTTGAACTTGTTACTACACTAACCTGGGGCTTTAGGTTGTCTGCTTGAGAGGAAATAGGGTATATTTTCCACCCAGGAATGAGAATAAATCAAATACTGGGTTTGGATAAGGGTTGACTCTGGAGATCATTACTGCTGTGTAACAATATTCTGATTGTGCTTGTCTAAGCTGTTGCATGATGAATCTCTCATCTGACACTGATCTTGCAAACTGTTGAGTGAATTTCATGATGTCATGAGATGTGCATTAAAAAAGACATTATTTAGAAAAGAGAGAACTAAAAAGTCACATAGTCACTTAGGTAATTGTAGTGGTTGATTGATTGTGTCAGCTTGAGAAGTTTAGAACCTTCACTAAGTCAGCTCAGCAATTCTACACCCTAGGGTATAGAGGACCCGCCCTAGACCTAAAAGCAGGCTCAGCAAGTCAGAGATGCACATACTCCATCCTTCCCCATCTTTTCTTGGAGAGGCATGTCAGGACATGGGGGCCATGCTAGGGGAAGACTGTTTCACATTACCATCCTTCTTGTCTGAAGGGAAGGTATGAGAGTGTGGCTTTGTTAGAGGAGAAGACACTGTGCTTGACAGCTTGGATTTGACGTGGTGGCTTTACCAGATTTGTCTAAGGACATGTAGGCTCATCTAATGTTATTTGCCTTCTGCTGGGGAGGAAGGTATTAGTTTAGATGACAGAGTTTGGGTGCTGTATCTTGGCAGGGAGGAGGAGTGGTCTCTCTGGTGCCAATCTGCTTCTGTCTGGACAATGCATAGTTAGTGTCTGGGATGCTTTCCTTTCTCCTAGTTGACAAAAGCTTCCATGTGCTTGCCTTGGTCAGTAACTCAAGGAGCCTCAAGGTTCCTGTGAGTATCTTGACCTTTTCTTTCCCTACTTTGGCAACTACCAAAGTTGTAGGGAAGAAAGCTCCAAAAAGGAAGACAATGTGAAACAGACTCCCCTGCCACTCTGGGACAAGGAGCAGGAGGGAGAAATTAAACTAGGTTGTCTCAAGCTCCTAATATTTGTGAGTTGTTCTTAACCACAGTGTAACTGTCTTAGGCTATCCTAGAATATACAAATGGATTTTCTGGATCATAGAGTGTACACATCTCTGGCTTTACTAGATAGTGCCAAGTTACCCTTGAGAGTTATTGTTTCAACCCACAGAACTCAGAGCTTTTTCTTGGCCATTCCCTTACACTTCTACCATGCAGTGGTCATGGTTGGGTTCTCATCAGTCAATGAGCAGCCAATTGTTATTTGAGGACTCAGGCATAGATTGGGTAGATTGTGTAGGAAGAAATAGGAGTAAGGATCTGGGCAGAAAGGATGAAGACTGGCAGTCAGGCAGTCTAAAGTCAAACAGAGAGGTCAGGGAGACAAGAAGACATGAGAGAGTGTCAGTCAAGTGGGGCACTGTCAGGTTAGCTGCCTTGGAGTCTGGAGAACAAAAGAAGAGACAGCACCCCAGACTGAGGGTCTGTGCAACAAGGGGTCAGGCAAGGACTCGGTCAAAACAAAGGCATCCTTGCAAAGGCAAAAATAAATCGCTTTTAGGTCTAGGAGCTTCTTACCTGGTTGGTGTTGATTTTGATACCCAGGTAGCTTAGTTCATATAACTGAGTAGAATAAAGAATTGGGAATGATATAGGGATGACAGGAGAAATATTATGACTCCCAACTTGCTAGATGTCAGATATGCTGAGTTTGTGTTCCTCAAAATCGAAGAGAGAATTCTAAGGAACAATGGAGGTTAAGAGTCAGAAATTTTATTAAGTGACAGCTTTTGAGAGGCAGGAGTGGGCCTAAATAGTTTGCTTCAGGCCCACTTTTCAGGGGAAGTTTTACAGAGCAAAACCATGAGTGGGGTACAAAATCATGAGTGGAGTACAAAATCATGAGTGGAGAATATGGGGGGACAAAACTATGATCAACCGGTAAGGTTACAAACATAGTCACATAGTCACTTAGGTAATTGTAGTGGTTGATTGATTGTGTCAGCTTGAGAAGTTTAGAACCTTCACTAAGTCAGCTCAGCAATTCTACACCCTAGGGTATAGAGGACCCGCCCTAGGTGGCTCATTGCCTGGATAGTATAAAAAGGAAATGAGGGAGGATGAGCTGGCTTCTGCTCTTCAGAGAAGAACCAGTCTTCACTTTCAGCTTGGGTGTCATCTCTTGGTTTCCAGTGTAGACTCTTTGACTTCTCTCTTAGATCTTCAGCCTTCTGGTGTAGACTCTTCAGCCTTCGGTCATAGACCTGTCGGCCTCCTAGCAGTGGACTTGCATGGAATATTGCATTGAGCTCCAGACCTTCGATTGAACCCTTCAGCCTCCAGCATGCAAACACCCTCTGTACACATCCTCATCTAGGTCTGTGAGGGGCCCTCATAAGCCAATCTTTTAATTTCTTATGCATTTTTATATCTTGTGTTATGTCTGTTTCTCTAGTAAAACCCTGACTGATACAGTAAAGTTGTTCCAATGGGGAAGTAAATCCCATAGCAAGTATACATGAAAAGAACAAAGAATCCAAGGGTCATGGTTATCCACTGAGATGACTGATGTCTATCTAGCTTCATTAGACCAAGCTTTACCACTCGTCTTATCCCCTGGGGAAGCATGTAGCCCTGGTCTTTCTGTCTTCATCTTGAGGCCTGGCCTCCAACAGATGTGCCACCAGCCACAAACATAATGTGTTTTTCATCTTTTTGTATCAACTCATTTGAGGGCCTACTCCTGTCTGATTGTCTATAATAGGAGAAAGGGGAGCTGCTGCTGCTGGAACTCCAAGAAGACCTTCTACTGCACCAATGAATGAGCTTAGATTTTATTCAGCTCTGGCCCTACTCCTTTGGTTTGTGTTGTCCAGCTCTCGTGGGTCTCCAGGGATTCCTCTCTGATGTAACTGTTCTCTGTAGCACCAGATTTCATTCTTTAATTCTGATCTGTTCTCTGGCCCATGGGGAAGCAGGAGAGTGAAGGGAAGCAACACTTATCAGATGCCTACTGCCTGTAGATACTGTATTGGGTATTTTATGTGCACATTCTCATTTTCTCCTCACAGGAATCCTTTGGGTTCCCTGATGTTACTGTGTTTTGTAGATGGAAAGCTTGCATTTGGAGAAGCTGAGTAATTCACTGGCAGTCACATGCATAGGAAGTGCAGAGCCAGGACACAGGTCTGTCTGACACCTGCACTTGGATTCCTAATCACAGAGTGCATCTGGTCTTGCTGGGGGACTCACTGTCATTCAGCCCCATGTCATTGTCCTTCATATTTAATTTTGGGCCAGCTGATGCGTGTGTTTGGGGCAGATCCCACTGGAGTTACCAGGTCAGTAGCATACAGCAGGCCTGTCTCTGCTTCCTCAGGGAAGACCATCCTCCCTGGAACAGCCTTAGCATTTGTTTGCAATACTGGTGTGTATTTAAATGTGTAATTACTGAGCCCACACAGAACTGTCACCCAGGGCAGAGAGCTACTCTCTTATGCAGGAGCCAGAAGGTCCCGTGGTGCAGGCAGACATGTTTTGAAGGGTCCCCGAGGGAGTGAATGATAGGCAGGGCAGGAGAGGAGGAGGGACCCGGCAGAGGAACAGCTGTTCTTGGTGGCTTGAGTCACGTTTGTAGCTTAAATTAGCCTGGTTCTTTCCCAGCTCCATTGTAAGGTTGCTGCAGGGAGTCTGGGTGGCTCTTCTCCTCTGAGACATAGATTCATCCCTTTCCTTTCCTTTCTAACCCTCCCTTTTGGGTCCTTGCACTAGAGCTAACTCACGGAGAGGCCATTTGTGATGGCCTAAGTGTGAGCTGTTTGCAGGAAGGTGCTAGGGTCTTTTGCTTGCCTCTTTCTTGTCTTTATTTGCTTGAAGTTTCACCATTAGAGATTAATTCTTTTATTAGAGCGCGACTTGTAGTGAGGTCTTATCAGCAAATGTGTCTGCTTCCCCTCTTAGATAGTGTATTTGAAAAATGCAGAAAAATAAAATTCTCATATAAGTCTGCTACCATGTAAGGTGACTGTGCCAATAATAAGGGAAATCCTCTTGCCCCTGCCCATCTCACCCGCACTGTCCTCGGAAATGGCTGCACTGTTGGAAGATGCAGGGCTCCACCAGTGGGAGGAGGCGGGGAGGGTGAGCTGGACCATCTGTACCACCTTGCTCTCATCACCTCTGCCATGCAGACTCAGCTCGGCTGTCCATAAACTTGAGGCAGAGCCTGGTCAAAATTCCTTCTCCTTTCAGGGTCTCTGTTTCCTCTCATGGGGAACACAGACTTAAGGTGGTACCCCAGGCCCCTTCCTGTCTGACCATCCAGTGAGTCTATCACCTGTCTCGGTAGACTGCCAGGGCGGAAGTTTTCTCAGCCTTGGCATCTTGCTGGTTAGAACCATGCTGGTCCCAGCTGAAAATGAGCCATGTCCCAAGATGAATCTTAAGAACAAGGCAAGACAACACAAGTGACTTTCTTATAGACTCTACAGACAACTGAGCGCTCAGAAAGGACTTCAGCGCCACGAAAAAGGACTGCAGCAAGGCCACTAGGTTGAACCAGGTTTGCTGCAAGGCGCAGGATGAGGATGCTCTCCAGGTTTGGGGACTGCCTTTGATGATCCGCAATGCAGTGGCACAGAAGCTCCGACTTTCCACTCCCCGGACTGGCTGGGGTCCCATCTGACTGCAGGTCCGAACAGTTGCCAGATAGAAGGCAGTGGATCAGTACTTGCCACCACTAGGGCTTGAGGTTTCTCTGGAATCATTGCTAGACAGCTTGTTCTTCTTACATCTTCTGTGTTCTCTTCACACTTTTATTCACTTTGTGTCTCATTATTTTAAATATTTGTATTTTCCTTTTTTTCTTTTTATCGGTACCGGCGATTGAACTCACGATGGTGGGCTTGCAAGGCAGGAGCTTATGCCACAGAGCTAAACCTCCAGCCCCAAATATTTGTATTTTATAATTGTTATTTTTTTTTTTGTATCTCACATTTTGGTGCTTCTAATGCCTTTGCTCATTTTGTCTGCTGATTTTCACGCATGCTGTATAGCGCCGCCTGTTTTTTTTTTTTTTTGTCTTTTTGAGACAGGGTCTCGCTATGCAGTTCAGGCTGGCCTTGAGCTCACTTTGTAGCCCAGGCTGGTCTCGAACTCACAATGATCCTCCTGCCTCAGCCTCCTGGGTGCTGGGATTACAGACATGAGCCACCAAGCCGGGCCTAGCGCCTCCTGTTGAGTTGTATCTTGAATTGTGATCTCTTGTCTTCAGTGGGACTTTGGAAATTATGCTCCTGTTCCTCAGGCTGGTCACTTTGCATTTGCTTCTCCCTGGCTGTCTACCCTTCCTCTCCTTTCTTGTGGTAGAACCAATTTTCTGTTAATTTTTCTGGTTGAGGTTGTGAGGACATCAGGTAGTATAATTCTATCCCCCACTCTGTGACTCACAGGTACAGTATCTGGAATTCTTAGTGGAGACTTCTCTGGCTAACCAGTAAGGAGCAGATAAATTTCCCTATAATCTCCCTGCATTAGGGAGTGATTTTTTCCCCCTAATTCATCCTATTGTCTAAATTGAGTCTCTTTGAGAGTTTCACCCTAATGTTTGGATTTTAGTGCTAATTCTTTTCTTTAGAAAATCTCATCTCCTGCACTTGGGTGGGGAAAGTGCCTGGGCTCAGATTAACAGCTCTGATTTAATGCAGGCGAGTAACTGCCTTGGATTAACTGGAGGAATCTACAGTGTGGGATTTCCTTTCGTACTTGGCTCCTGAGATCTGGGAATTCCCTCTTACTTTTTCTTGTGAGCTCAGCTAGCTGTATCTTTAATGTTTTTCTAGTATGTTCTTCTAAGCATTTTTGGTTTTTTTTTTCCCCATCTTGCTGGAATTGAAAGTTTCCTAGTCTTTTTTATTTTTCTGAATATGAATTATGCTTCTTGCCTAAAAGCAAGAGGAAATAACAGAGCAGCAGAATTGATTGTACTGATAGTCTCTTTGGAAGAGATGGTTACATTGATCTGAGTCGATTCCACATTCTTTTGCTTAAAAGAATTTTGAAAAATGATGTGTCTTTCAGTGCACATCTTAAAAAATAAATTGGAATAACTGCTGATGATAATTTCCAACATATTCAACATATTTTTATTTAAAAATAAAATGGCTGTATCACTTTTGAAAGTATATTCAATGCAGTCTAAATACCTTAGTGATTTCATAGCTACCACCATTCATTAAACATGCACATACAACTTCATTAAAAGTTTAAAACTCCACATCACTTTTCTTTGAACTCATTTTTCTGTATTATGACCTCCTGAATATTTTTTTCCCATTGTAATACTTTGCCTTTAAAAGTGTTTTGTTGATTACTCTCATACTTTGGAGCAATACAAACATGTTTATGAAATTAAATTTCATTCCCTGTGATCATAAATTTCTAAATGTTGAACACACTTCTCCTGGGTTGAGTTAATTTTGCAATTATTAATATGTTATTGATCAAAATAACAAATATAAATTTGGATAAATAATTTATAAAGGAAAATGCATCTTTCCAGGAGATGAACGAGCCTGGCACTGTAGGTCACGTACCCACAAGCAAGTTTTACTTGTGGCTGGAATAAGACAGGATTCAGTGCACATTTTACTCTTATTTTTTATTTTTATAGATATAAGCCTGGAAAAATGTTTTCACATAAATAAGAGGGTAGGAGGAGGAAGGAATTTTGTTACCAGTTCTTCAATTCCTTAGCTTTCTTCTAACATTCTAGGCCTCAGATCACATCATGATCTATTATGACACATTATCTTTAGCAACCGATAGCATCAATTAAGAACTTGCTGAGATGCTCTTCCAATTTTGTGGGAAGCAAAGACTTGAAAAACCACATGACATCCAAAAAGGAAATGAAATTATTTTATTTCATCACCATGGAAACCAATGGTTCAAAAGTAGCGTGCTTGCCTAGCACATGCAAAGCCATGTGTTTGATTCCCAGAACTGAGTCCACCACTTCCCCCCAAATCACTCTTTCATTTGGTGCCCTGGGATTTCTACGTCCAGGGATTATGTGAGATTAGCACAGTGAGGTTCTGTGAGGGTGCAAGGTGTATTTTTCTTTTGTAAAGTGGGAGAAGGAGAATCATGAGAGAGGAGGATTCTGCTGTAGATATTTTCAGGATCAATTTTACAGCTCAGTAATGGAAGTTGACTATCAGAAGCAGAAATTTGTTTCCCTTGAGGCTGCTGGTTCTAGATTTCCTTTGCAGAGTTTTTTGGGCACTCACTCATTGGTCTGAGTGAGTTTCCTGGAAGAAGGCTTTAACAGCTGGATTGGCATGAGCACATCTCCACGTCTTGCACTCCCTTCTGCTATGATGTTCCTGACAATCAAGGACTGAATCCATTGAAACCCTGAGTCAAATTGACATCTCTGCCTTTGTTCCAGAAACAAAAAGCTTACTAATACAAGAAGCTAACAGTCGGAGGGGTTGAGTAACTTGCCCTAGCTCCTATGACTATTAAGTAATAGAACTGGGGATTGTTCCTCCCCAAATTTGTTTAATATCAAACCTAAAGATCTTAACAATTGCTACAATGGAGAAGCAACAAAGGGAGTCCTTGGGGGTGGATCCTTGGCACATTCATTCAAGGAAAGGAGGAAAGTGCGAGGTTCTTGAATAATTGAAAATAATCGGATTCTATTGTTGGAAGTGGCTTTTTAATAAGTCATGAGACTTGGAGTGAATTAGTTAACTTGTCTCAGTCCTAATATCACTATTGTGGTGATGATAATGATCATAATGGTGAAGATATTGTTGGTAGTGATGATGATGATGATGATGGTAATGATAATGATGGTAGTGAAAAAACTTACTGATTAAAGGGCGCATAATCAGACCTTTCCATAGCTGGACCTTCTAATTCTGTTAGCTCTCTGTTCTGTTTCGATGATCTTTTACCCTCTCATTTAGAAAACATTTTTTTAAAAAAATTTTAAAGAAGGTAAAATTAAACATAGCAAAACAGAACAAAACAGATCATAAGATAACAATGTAAGAGACACAGATTTTAAAGCAAGACAATCGGAGATCTTCACTGTCTATCATATTGTCTCTTGTTTTCTTCCAAATAGTTGTCTGTATCTTCACATACAATGAATTCATGCAAAATGAAATAGTATAGAACTGATCAGAACAGGATAATGAAGTCTTCAAGACCAGACAATAAGGAAGTCAACAATGGCTACCATAAAGTCTCTCATTCTCTTCAAAATAGCTGTCCATAACTTCATGCAAAACATTCTCTTTGTAACAAAGCCTCAGTTAATTTGATGTTTGAGTGTTTCTCTCCTTTCTTGTCTTTTCTCTAGGACAAATCTCCTGAGATTTTTTTCTTTGTTTGCAATTTTAAGACATCTTATTCTCCTGGTCACTCTCCTCTGCATATAATCTCATATGTCAAAATGACTTTTAAAATATAGAACCCAGAATTTATCATCATATTCTAGATGTGGTTTTATCAGGGCAGAATGCTACCAAATAGCTCTTCTTTTGATCTGTAGATGTCATCTGAATACTTAATAGTTTTCTCAGGCATCCTCAGTGTTTGCTTTGTAAACTTTTATTAAACTACTACTCTCAGGTTCTGTGGAAAGCTGCTGCAAACCTGATCTTTCCTCTTGTCCTGTAAGTCCTAACTGACAAATTGTGACGTTTGCTTCTGTATAATTTCATCTCGATGCCCGAAGTCCATGTTCTAGTTTATTAGTGCAATCTTGCATCCTGATTGTGCTCGTTAAGGAAGACAGTGCATGGTAAGGTATGGGGAGCAGGGAGGTTTAGAGGACAGAGCAGTACCAGTTGTTGCAAACTTACCCAAGCCACTGTGTCCCTCACTGTTATCTTGGATGCTATTTCCCTCTTACAGTATTTAGAGTCGGGGAGGGGTATAAGTGGCTTCTTTTCTCCTCTTTTTCCTTCTTTTTCCTACTGAATTTTATACCTGTGGTATTTTTCAGTGAAATTATAATTCAGAATAACATGAATTCTGTTATATATGGAGAAATCTATTAGCAGGCAGGTACAAAAATGATCAAGAAGCCAGTTCATGAAAATTCTATGATGTCCCAACCTTCCTCCTCCTCCTCCTCTCCCCCAGTTCCCCTCCCCTGCCTTCCCCCCTCCTTCCTCCTCTCCCCTTTCTCTTTCTTTCTTTCTTTCTTTCTTTCTTTCTTTCTTTCTTTCTTTCTTCTTCCTT
>PVLA01010717.1:0-60634 GCA_004027455.1 Hydrochoerus hydrochaeris
AGTCGTTAGAGCCAGTCTCCTTGGCTAATTTTGTCAAGGTCTCTTTGATTGTTCTATTCATTCTCTCTACCTGTCCTGAACTTTGGGGTCTATAGGCACAATGAAGTTTCCAATCAATCCCCAATATCTTGGCCAATCCCTGACTTACCTGAGCCACAAATGCCAGCCCGTTATCAGACCCAATTACCTTTGGCAGGCCTAAACAAGGAAAGATCTCTTCCATCAACTTTTTAACTACTGTCGGTGCAGTTTCCCTTTTGGTAGGGAATGCCTCGGTCCATCCTGAGAAAGTGTCTATAAAGACTAACAAATATTTAAGCCCATATCTGGCTGGCTTTAACTCAGTAAAATCCACTTCCCAGAATTGTCCCGGCCGGGTTCCTCGTAATCTCTTTCCTTTTGGGGATTTGGAGGGGAAAGCATTGACAACCTGGCAAGCTTGGCAACTTTTGGTAACTTGTTCTGCCAGTTCCTTAATTTGGGAGGCTGACAGTTGACTATCTGTTGATTGATTTCTGGCCAATAAGCACAACTTTTTTGTCCCCAGATGGGTTAACTTATGGGCCTGTTGGAAATAGGCTAGAAGTTCTGCTTTTCCCATCTTGGGAGTTTGGAGAGGCTCCTTTGGACAGGTCTCTGATAGAGTATTGACCTCCAGGAGCAAAGTGGTGGGGGCACTTAATGCCGCCTGCCTCACAGTTTTATCTGCATGGTTGTTGCCCTGTATTATAGGGCCTGTACCTTTTTGGTGGCTATTGCAGTGCACTATGGCCAATTTTTGTGGCAGCATGATAGCTGCCAAGAGTCTAAGAATTTCTTGTTTGTTTTTGATCTCCTTTCCAGCAGAAGTTAGGAGTCCTCTCTGCTGGTAAATAGCCCCATGTACGTGCGCCATGGCAAAAGCGTAGTGGCTATCAGTATATATGGTTGCTCTTTTTCCTTTCGCCAACTCTAAAGCCTTTGAAAGGGCAATTAATTCTGCCCTCTGTGTGGATGTGCCTTCTCTCAGTCCTGACGACCAGATAACTCAAGTTCCATCTGTAACCTCGGCCCCTGCATGTCTCTTACCTTCTATTAGGAAACGGCTGCCGTCAGTGAACCAGGTTACCTCAGCATCTGGGAGTGGCCGGTCTGCCAGGTCTTGGCGAATTCCAATTTCCTCTGCCAGAATCTCTTGACAAGTATGTAGGACTGGCTCAGATGTCTCATCAGGCAGCAGAGTGGCCAGGTTGAGGGCAGTTGGAGGGCCGAATGTTATTCGGTCCTTATTGAGCAGGAGGCTTTGGTAGTAAGTAATCCTGGCATTGGAGAGCCATCTATCCGGGGGCTGCCGGATGACACTTTCTAATGTGTGTGGGGCTATTATGGTCAGTTTCTGTCCCAGAGTTAGTTTATCTGCATCTTTAGTTAAGATAGCTGCTGCTGCAATAGCCCTTAGACAGTGGGGCCACCCATTTGCCACAGGGTCTAATCTCTTTGACAAATAGGCTATGGGTTGTCTCCATGGGCCAAAGGCCTGAGTTAACACTCCTCGAGCTACTCCTCGCTTTTCTTCAATATAGAGAGTAAAGGGCTTTTCTACATTGGGGAGAGCCAATGCAGGGGCAGATAACAGGGCCTTTTTGATCTGATCGAAGGCCTGTTGTTGGTCAGCACCCCAGGTAAAGGTGGCATCTCCCTTTAGGAGGGGATAGAGGGGAGCAGCCAAGGAAGCGAACCCCGGGATCCACCATAGGCGACAGAATCCTGCAGTCCCCAGAAATTCCCGCAATTGTCTCTAACTCCTTGGTGGGGGAATTTGAGTAACAGTCTTTTTCCTGGCTTCCGTGAGCCATCGTTTTCCATTTTTAGGGTGTATCCTAAGAAGACGACTTCTTTTTGGCAAATTTGAGCCTTTTTAGCAGAGGCTCTATATCTCAACCTGGCTAACTCCTGTAAGAGCTCCCGTGTTCCATACATACAGTCTGTTTCTGAATCTGCAGCCAGCAGAAGGTCGTCTACCTACTGAAGCAGAGTTACAGCAGGGTGTTGGATTCGAAAGGTGGCCAGGTCCTTGTGGAGAGCTTCATCAAAGATGGTAGGAGAGTTTTTAAATCCCTGAGCGAGGTGAGTCCAAGTCAGCTGTCCTGATGTCCCCGTGTCAGGGTCTGTCCATTCAAAGGCAAACAGAGGTTGGCTATCTTTATGTAATGATAGACAAAAGAAAGCATCTTTTAGGTCCAGTACCGTATACCAAGTCTTTTTGGGACCAAGAGTGCTAAGCAGATTGTAGGGATTAGGCACTGTGAGATGTATATCCTCTATCCTATTATTCACTTCCCATAAGTCTTGTACTGGTCTGTAGTCTCCTGTTCCTGGCTTTTTGACCAGTAGCAAGGGGGTATTCCAAGCCGATTGGCATGGTACTAACACTCCCAAATCGAGGAACTTTTGTATGTGTTTCTTTATCCCTTGATGAGCCTCCTTACTTATATAATATTGTTTGATGCAGACTGGTGAGGCGGATGCCTTTAGGGATATTATCACAGGGGGCTGTAATGTGGCTAGTCCTAGTCCAGCTGTTTCAGCCCACGAGTCAGGGAATTCTATCAACCAGTTCTGGGGTATAGCCGGTGCTGTGGGCTGACTATAAAGTTGGTATTCATCATGTGTTGCCAAAGCCAGCATAGTCACCATAGGTTGGGTCACCAGGGGGTTGAGAAAAGTCACTTGGGGCCCTTGAGGCTCAAAAGTTATTCTAGCTCTTAGTTTAGTTAGTAGATCTCTCCCCATAAGGGGAGCTGGACACTCTGGTATCACTAAGAAGGAATGTTGGACTTTACCTTTACCTAGGTCCATAGTCCTCTTAGTAGTCCATGCTCTGTATTTGCTCCCTTTAGCCCCTTGAACCAAGGACCTCTTGGATGAGAGAGGTCCCAATGGGGCCTGGAGAGCAGAAAAGACAGCTCCTGTATCTACTTCAAAGTCATTTGGGGTCCCCTCCACGTTAAAAGTTACCCTGAGCTCGGGGAGGGGATCTGAGCCCTGTCCCCTCTAATCTTCTCCTTCCAAGGCCAGCACACTAGGTCAGCATTGTTCAGCCTCTAAGGCCTGTTCTTTTCACTTTTTTCTTTTAAGCTTGAGGCAGTCTTTGATGAGGTGTCCCAACTCCTTGCAATATGCACATTGGTTGGGGTCAAGAGGAGGGCAGCATGGCTTATCCTCATCTATATTTCCCTGAACTCCTTTTACTACTGTGGCCAAGATTTTCGTCAATTCCTTATTCCTCTTTCTATCTCTGGTTAGCTCTTTCTCCTCCCTCTCTTTCTCCTTTCTCTGTTCTTTTTCCTCCTCTGTCTCTCTCTTGTAATATACCTTATCAGCTTCTTTTACCAAATCTCTTAAAGTCAAGTCTTGTAACCCATCTAGTCATTGGAGCTTATGCCTAATGTCTGAAGCTGACTGACCTATAAAGGCCATGGAAACAGATGCCCGTTGTCCCTCATCTTGAGGGTTGAAGGGAGTGTACCTATGGTAAGCTTCCATTAGTCTCTCTAGGAACATTGAGGGTGACTCAGTGGGTCCTTGAAGGACCTCCCTTACCTTAGCCAAATTTGTAGGCCGCCTAGCAGCTGCTCGGAGACCTGCCACTAGAGTCTGGCGATAGATGGACAGATGCTCCCTACCATCCGGAGTATTGGGGTCCCAATCAGGGCAGCACAATGGGAAGAAGTCATCAATGATATTTGGGAGCTGGGTAGGTCTCCCATCCTGTCCTGGCACAAGTTTTCTGGCCTCTATGAGGATTCGATCCTTTTCTTTGGTGGTGAACAAGGTCCCCAGCAACTGTTGGCAGTCGTCTCAGGTGGGCTGGTGAGAGAACATGAGAGACTCCACCAACCCGGTTAACCTAGAAGGGTCCTCAGAAAAAGGAGAGTTATTATTTTTCCAATTATATAAATCAGAGGAGGAAAAGGGCCAGTATTGGAGTGCTAGTATCCCCCCCCCATTCCCATCGTCCAACATGGGTCCGTGCAGCCTGAGGGAGAGTGTGATTGCCATTCCATCTTGAGGGCCCAGGGATTGCTGACTTCGGGTTCCCTGGGCTGGCCCATAGTCTGCAACATCAACTGAGGGGTCCTGCGGAGTCAGCTCAGGGGCAGAGGGTGGAGAAGGTGGGGTAGGAGAAAGGGGAGGAGTGGTGGCAGCAGTTGCCTCCTTTGGAACAGAGGGTGGAGGAGGGTAAGGAGGAGGAGCCCCGGAGTCCAGCAGGATCAAGTCAGACTGTGATTCGGGCAGAACCGGATGAGGGAGAGAGGGGTAGAGGTTGGGAATTGGGGATCGAGCAGGTTGAGCTTTTATAGGTAAAAGGGTGGCAGGCTCCAGTAGAGCTGGAGTTAAAAAGGGCCTTACCCATTTTGGGGGATCTTCACATAAGTCTTGCCACACCACAATGTAAGGTTGTTGGTCAGGATGTCCCTGTCCCCCAGGGTGGAAGATTACAGTCCTAACTGCTTGGATGAGGGGGAGGTGGAAAGTCCCCTCTGGCGGCCACCCCACCTGAAATGTAGGCCACTCTGACGAGAAGAACATCTGCCATTTACCCTTTTTGACAAGCAAAGAAAGATTATTAGCCCTCTCTCATATTTCCGTCCAATGATCTAGAGTGAGAGAGAGAGAGGGGTAGATGTTGTCTGTCCCATGGTGGATGCTGTGGAGCAAAATAAGGTTAGTGGCACCAAACAAACAAAGACAAACGAACACTAAGACCAAGACAACAAACAAATGCTGGCTTAATGACTGACGGTGACTCCACCGCAAGATAGGCAAAAAACTCCCCAGAGGAGGAAGAGACTGCGGCTTAATGACTAATGATGACTCCACCGCAAGATAGGCAAAAACTTCCCCAGAGGAGGAGACAGGATCTGAGGAACGACTAATGGTGACCCCACCACAAAATAGACTCAAAAGAGCCTACAATCCCTGAGGCGTCCCCTGGGGGAGTGACCCATGACTCAGAAGCCCGGAGGCAAGCCACTCGGACCAAGAGCTCACGCATCTTGGTGCCAGTCACAACAAAACTAGCAATCGCAAAGTGAAAGTAAGACAAAGAGAGACATAAAGAGAGACAGAAATGGCCATACTCACCCTGAGAGGTGGCTGTTGAAGTCTCCCGACTCTAGGGGTCACCCCTATCTCGGTGGAACCTCCAATGTGAGGATTGAGACCCCCGCCGTGTGTAGGAAGAAGTCAACAGACGCCTTCTCATGCAACAGGCAAGGGGTTTTATTGTCTGAGTGTACGCGGGGCTCACTGAACGTGCAGGAACAGAGAGCCACAAGGTATGCCGGTGCATGGCTTTTAAACCTACCGAACAAAGGGAGGCAGGGCTTTGGCAAGCGTGGTTACAGAAGCAGAAGGCATTGGTTAGTTTAAATGGCTTTCTACATTCATTGGAGGGGGCGACTATAGGGTGGTCTAGAGTTGGGGGCAAAGGGTGCTTCCTAATATGGCAGCAGATGCTCAGAGAAGATACATTCCATAAATTCCTTAAACATGGAAGGGAGCTGTTTGTACCTCACAACCCAGGTTTTCTAGTCAGCTTAATCCCTATCTGAATTTAACCTAGGCAGCTTTAACTATAATGGCTCAATTCCCAGAATATTGGGAGGAGATGAGTGGCATGGAGCAGCACAGACCATGCACTGTTAATAAGAGAAAATTTCTCTTACAATGATGGATAAGCTTCTTGATGATTTGCTGCACTCTATTTGCCAGTATTTTGTTGAGAATCTTTGCATCAATGTTCATTAGTGAGATTGGCGTGTAGTTCTCTTTTTTGGTTGAATCTTTCTCTGGTTTTGGTATCAGAGTAATACTTACCTCCAGGAATGATTTAGGGAGGATTGCTTTCTTCTCAATTTCATTGAAGAGTTTAAGGAGTATTGGCATCAAATCTCTAAATTTCTTGAAGAATTAAGCTGTGAATCCATCCTGACCTGGGCTTTTCTTTGTTGGGAAGTTTTTAATTAAATTTTCAATTTCAATAGCTGATATTGGGTTGTTCAAAATTGCTATATCTTCTTGGTTGAGATTTGGCAGTTCATACGTTTCTAGGAATCTGTCCATTTCCTCTGTGTTTCCACTCTATGTGAGTAGAGATTTTCAAAGTAGGTATTCATGATCTTTTGAATTTCCATGGGATCTGTAGTAATTTCTCCCTTTTCAGTTCTTATTGCATGAATTCGGGTTTTTTCTTTCTCTCTCTTGATAAGGTTAGCTAGGGGTTTATCAATTTTGTTTATTCTCTCAAAAAACCAGCTTTTCAATTCATTACTTCTTTATATTGTTTTGTTAGTTTCAATTGCATCAATTTCTGCGCTAATTTTTACAATTTCCTCCCTTCTACGAACTTTGGGTTTAGCTTGCTCTTCTTTTTCTAGAAGCTTGAGATGGAGCATTAGTTTGTTTATTTGTGTTCATTCTGTTTTTTTGATGTGACAATTTATTGCTATATATTTCCCACTTAAGACCACTTTCATTGCATCCCACAGATTACAGTATGTTGTTTCTATATTTTCATTGAATTGTAGGTATTGCTTTATTTCTTCTTCAATTTCATCTGTAGCCCACTGGTTGCTCAAAAGGCTGTTACTTAATTTCCATGTATTTTTGCAGGTTTTACAATTTCTTTTGCCATTAATTTCCAATTTCAGTGTGCTGTGGCCAGATATTATGCATGGTATGATTTCAATACCTTTGCATTTACTTAAGAATATTTTATGGGATAATATATGGTCTATTTTGGAGAATGTCCCTTGTGCAGCTGAGAAGAATGTGTGTTTTGATGTGGTTGGGTGGAACACTCTGTAAACATCTACTAAGTCCAATTGCTCACAGGTATGATTCAGTTCTGTTATTTGTTTCCTGACTTTTTGTCTAGTTGTTCTATCTCTTTGTGACAATGGGCTGTTAAGATCTCTTGTTATAATTGTGTTCTTGGTTTTTCATGTCCATTAGTACCTGTTTCCTATATTTGAGTGTTCCTGTATTTTGTGCATATATATTTATAATTGTTAGCTCTTCCTCTTGAATTTTTCTACCAACAAGTATGTAGTGACCTTCTCTATCTCTTTTAATCATTTTAAGATTGAAGTTCATGTTGTCTGCAAATAGAATAACTACCCCTGCTCTTTTCTGGGTTCCTGTTGCATAGAAAACTGTTTTCCATTCTTTGACTTTTAATCTATGAGTTTCCTTTTGGGTCAGATGTGTTTCTTGTATACAGCATATTGTGGGGTCCTGTTTCTTGATCCATTCTGTCAATCTATTTCTTTTTATAGGTGAATTGAGGCCATTTACATTTATGGATATCACTGATATGTACTGGCTCGGCTTTGTCGTGTTATGTTCTGGTTGTTTCTTTCTGCTTTTCCTCTTATTTAATTGCTTATCCTACCTGGTGATTTCTTTCTATTGTTGTTTTGGGGATTGGGATCATTTTTATCTCTGTCTAGTATGTCTTTCAGTACTCTTTCTAGGGTTAGTTTGGTGGACACGAATTTCTTCAGTTGTTCTTTGTCATGGAAGTATCTTGTTTCTCCATTAAATTTGAATGCAAATTTTGCTGAGTACATCAGTCTGGGTTGAAGGTTGTTTTCTTCCAGGGCTTGAAATACCTCACTCCAAGCTTTTCTTGACTTGAGGGTTTGTGCTGAAAAGTCTGCTGGGATTCTAATGGGCTTTCCTTGATAGGTGAGTTGTGTCTTTTCTCTGACAGCTTTTAGTATTCTGTTTTTATGCTGTATGTCTGAGATCTTAATTATTATGTGTCTGCATGTGGATTTATGTTGATTGTGACTATTTGGTTGCCTCACTTATCTGCATATCAGATTCTTTCCCCATGTTTGGGAAATTTTCTGCTATTATTTCTCTAAATGCTTATGCATGTCATTTACCTGGACTCCTGTATCTTTGCTAATGCCCATTATTCTTCTATTGTTGCTCTTGGCATAATCATGAAGCTTCTGGATTGTCATTTCATGCTGCTTTCTTACTTTTAAAAGTTCTATCCTTTCCTGATCACTAACTGTGATCCTGTCCTCAAGGTCTGAAATCCTATCCTCAGCTTCCTTTAGGCGATTTTGCACACTTTCAATAGAATTTTTTGTTTCTTGGATGTCTCTTTGTTTTTGTTTCTGCTTGTTTTCCATATTGTTCATTGAAAATTTCAATCAGTTTCCCATGATCATGTACTTTTTTCTCTAGTTCTTCTTTAGCTGCAATCAACAACTCCTTTACTAAAGTTGTTATTTCTATCTTTACATGGGAGAGTACTTCTAATTTGATTTCCTCTATAACATGATGGAGTTTTTTTTGTTTTTATTTCACTCGCTATCTTTTCAGAGATTCCTGGTTTGTTACTTTTGGGGTCCTCTATGTCAATGTCTCCTATACTTGCTTCTGGTGAACTATATGTTTGAGACTGCATTTTGCTTTTTTGTTTTGTCATTTTCAGTCTGCCTGATGTTTTCTATGTGTAGAAGGGGATCACACACACTCTTTTCAGACTCACCAAAGTCTTACAATTAGTTGGAGGGTATCTTACTACTGACTGTATTTATCCACTGTACAGCTCTATTTTAGGGCCATACTCATCACACTGATACAGTTAATCCACTGTAGTCCAAGGTTCACCTCCTGGGAGCAAAGTTCCAAATTTTTTCAGACTAACTGGAGCCTGCTGAGTTCTTCTGATGTTCCAGGTGGGAGGGCAGGCCCAGCAGAAGCAGTCCAGGGCAGTTTTCAGTCTGGGGCAGGCTTCCAAGATATTCCAGGATGGCAGGGTGCACCTACAGGGGGGGGTTCCAGATAGCCTATGCCTGGAGGCAGGCTTCCTTGATGTTCCCGGTGGCAGGGCGGGCCCACCATAATGAAAATTCTAAGCATTGATAGAAGAAGATAAATTGTCTTGTAAGGCACAAATAAATGGATGGGTAAATTAATTTTGTTAAGTTGGCCATATTACTCAAAAAACTATTCATTTAATGAAATTTTATTAAAATTTTAATATAATTTTTACAATACACAAAAAATCTGAAATTGCTACAGAAGCACAAAGAGATTAAATAGTCAAAGCAATCTTGAGAAAGGAAATTATAACCAGAGGCATCCCTCTTCTGATATAACAAAGCTATCATAATCAAAACAGTATGGTGCTGTCATAAATACAGATATATAAATCAATGGAACAGAATCGAAAGCCCATAAATAGATACACACAATGTGTTCAACATTGAGAAAGATACCAAGGGGGTAAAGAAAGTCTCTTAAATAAATTGTGTGCATAAATTAGATATTCACATGCAAAAATATGCAATCAGACCCTTATCTATACCATATCCAAGAAACATTTCAAAATGTATGCAAGAAGTAAATGTGGAAAATCTTGTAAAAGAGAACATAGGAGAAATAAACGATATTGTAATGATATGTTGGATATGACACAAAAGCATAATTAACCAAAGTAAAAATAAATAATTGGAATCCATATAAAATTGAAAAGCTTCTATATAACAAAGAAAACAATAAAAAATACAATGGCAATCTACCAAACATTAAAAAATTCTGTAATCCACATGCCTGATGCAATATTCATACCCAAAATATATAAGAAGTTCATGAAACTTTAATAATGAAAACACTGTAAAAATAAAAAATAAACTATCTAGATGGGAAAAGATTTGTAATTATTATTTTCAATATACACAGATTCATGGCCAATAAGCATGTGAAAAGATGCTCAACACCATTAATTGTGAAGAAAATGTAAATCAAATATGTCAATGAGATATATTACTTGACACTTCTAAGGAGAACTATCATTAAAAAGAAAAGAGATAACAAGTTTTTATGGTATGGAGAAAAAAGAAGCCTTATACACTATTGGCTGGAATACAAGTTGATACTGCCTTGTAGAAAATGGTATTGAGTTTCCTCCAAAGTTTAGAAAAAGGATTATTGTATGGTAGAGCAATCTCACTTCTACATACACATCCGAAGGGAGTTAAATCAGTATCTATAAGAGATATGTGCTCTCCCATGTTCACTGTAGGATTTTTCACAATATGAAAAAATCCTAAGTGTCTTCAAATGATGAATGAATAGAGAGAATGTGGTTAAGGAATATAAAGTTTATTGTATTAACTTGCATTATGACACCAAAACATATATTTTATATTATTTAAATATAAATTTATATCTAATATATAACATTTTATACACACACAATTTTGTGTTGTTCAGTCATAAAAAAGTAAGAAATTCTGACATTTGCAACATCTAGGAAATGAACCTGAAAAGCATCATACTATGTGAAATAAACCAGACACGGAAAGTCAAATATTATATAATCTCACTTATATGTAAAATCTAAAAAATTCAAACTCAAAGAAGAGGAAGTTAAGATCAGACAGGAGTTGTGGGCAGGAGGTAGAAAGGCAGATAAGTAAGTTCAAGGGATCCAATGTACAGTAGCACCACTGTGCCCTACTAAATCATCATAGTTTACACTTTAAATATATATAATTTGTCAAATATGCTTTCAGTAAAGCTGGGGGAAGGAAACTAGCACAGTGTATGATTTCTATGAGATGTTGTATAAATTGCCATAAGGATAATTTGATAATTTGGAGCAGGAGGGAAAAGTAGGATGAAGGTGATGTAACTATAATGTAATGAGCTTGCACTCCTAAAACTCATAGGTGATGCAGACAGCCCAATAGACTCACCTGGGAGTATGCTTAGTGTAATGAGCATTCGTGTCTTGGTGAGCTTCAAGGAAAACTCTGCAGGAAGATAAGAAGCCACCTTAGAGAGCCGTGAAACTCACCTGGCAGCGCTGCCTAGGGCAGCTTCTACAACGCCAGTGTGTGAAGACAAACTGTTCCTGAAACATTTCTGTTTCTTGCTGCCTTGAAGTCCAGTTATTTATTTATTTAATTTTTATTTATATATTTTATTTAGTGTATTTGTTTATTTTTGTCACTGGGAGAAAGAGATGTATGAAAAACCACAGGATTCAAAAAATCATTACTCTGCATATAGTACTGCATTCTTTTTGTGTGAGAATGGAGGACCTTGATTAGATTTTATAATTTCATTAATAAAATGCCCTATTTTTACAAAAAAATCTTTAAAATATATGATTGTTTAATTAATCATAAGATAAAGAGAGATTTTAAGAGCTATTTAACAGATTAAGAAAACTAAAGCAGAAACTGGCCAGCTTCAGAACTACTGTTATTTATTTTCAAATGAAACATTTACTTTTATAAGCTAATCCTCCCTTTTGGTCATATTCCATGGATCCAGGTGAACTGAGTTCAATTTGCCATGACTATCTATTAAGGTAAGTTACCACTGTGTAAAGCCAACTTCTTTATTGCTAACTCAACTCTCCTTCTGAATGAAATTACAATTTCAATTTGCATAGTGCCCAGAGGACTTTGTTAGGGACCTCTGTGTGTTGACCAAGGATTCAGAGCTTTTTCTATTCTTGCAAATGATGAAAATGGAGGCACAAAGATGTATGATACATGCTTTATCACAAATCATGCGATCACGCAGAATAGTAAGAGAAAATGTATAGGATTCTCTGTGAGTTCTAAAACCCTTCCTTTATCTAGAATCCCTGGAGGCTTGAAAGATTCATGAATGGAATTTTGGTAACCTTGGACCCTGAATTATAAAAATATTAAATGCCTCCATGTATAGGCGTTTGAAAAGAAAAGGGGCCATAACACTCATTAAATCTTACAGAACCCTATGACAATCAATAGGTTAGGAACAAACAAACTCTCCAACAACTGGTCTGAGTTCAGTACCTGTCTTATTGCAAAAAGATAAATAATATATATATAGCCACAAATCAGGAGTATTAGGGCTCCCACATCACTACTGACAGAAGAGATAGATTTCATACCTGATTCTTCAAGCCAGCATTATGGTTACATGTAATAGTTGTAATAGTGTGCGTATAACTATTTCTTCTTCACAGATTGCCAAATTAAAGGACCACCAGACAGAAAAAATATATAAATTTATAATCTTAAGGCTTAGAGTCACTTATTTTGTAATTTTATATAATCAGTAACTTGAACAAACTTTTCTGGATCTCATACTCTAGACCAAAATGTAGGGCTGAGAAGAAATATGGTACAATCCTTACTTTCTATGGTGTACAGCCCAGCTACAGACAAGCATGTTAAAGGTTAAAGGATGACACACAGGCAATATATGCAAGAAAAATATTATACAAGTAAGTGGATTGAGTACTGAAAGTTTTAGTAGACAAAAACATTAGAGGTTTCTCATTTAATCCAGGGACCAAAGCATATAAACTTCTCAGTGGGGATTAAGTAAATGAATACCTGGAGTAAGGGGGAAGCAACGATTACTTTGATAAGAGTAGGACAAGAATGTGTGTAAAACTAGTTAAAGGATTATAGCAAGGCATCAAAAAACAGTAAAGGTTATATTTCTAAACAGATTTTTAAGACAGAGTTGGCAGGATCTATTTATTAACTTTGTATAAGAGGAAAAAAGAATATCAAGGATGACTCCTAGATCTTGCCTTAACTACTAAGAAATGGGAAGCTGTCATACTTTACTATGGGGAAGACTAAGAAGAAAAGGGTCTTTGGAAAAGATCAGGAGTTTGCTTTGGAACATGGTAAGCCTGAGATGTGTGTTAGGTACACATGTAAATGCATATAAGTAAAAGATACATGGCTATTCTGAAGTCAGAGGCATGGTCCATAGAGGAGATATAATTTTGAGAATTATCAGTGTAGAGATAATATTTAAGAGGTTACAGATAGACAAAAATCACTTAGGGAGAAAAAGAAAGAAGGGAAGGTGATCATAAATATTTTAGTGTGATTAGAGCCTGAAATGTGTACAAAGTATATAAGGTGAACCGAGACAGCTAAGCAGGCTGGATCACAGAGAGTCTCATGTCACATATGAACAATATGAGACTTGATCTTGCAAGCAAAGGGATGACACTACAGAATTCTCAAGGAGAAAGCAACGTGATGGGGTATGAATTTTAGAAACTGCCACCAAGGTACAGACTACAAGGGGGCAGTTCTGACGCAAGAGAGCTCAGGAGAAACCTATGACAAGAGTTTACCAGGGAGATAATGAGGGTGTGGAGTGTGTCACCTGCAAAGGGGCCAGGCAGATTTGAATGAAGTTTACACGGTGCACTGACAGAACTTAATGACCATTTAGATAGAAGAGCGAAGGCCAGAGAGGAATCAAAGATAGTTCACACACTTCTTTCTTAGATAACTGATTGGAGAACAGAGTCATTAACTACAGTGAGAATAAAAGATAAGGCTGGAGACAGGAGCTACGCAAACAGAGAGAGAGAGAGAGAATTTGGATAAGTTAGGTGGAAATACCTGTTAGATATTTCAACAGTGATGCTCAAGACCCTATTATGTGTATGGACCTGGAATTCTGAGTAAGGGTTTCAGTTTAGATCAAGGTTAGCCTTCAGCTAAAAGATGGCAATGAGAAGTCCGAGAGCTAAAGAGAACACACAGAGAACACACTAAAGAATATCAGCATTTGCAGAAGCCTAAGGGGAGAGAAGCCTGCAAGGAGGTGGCGAGGACGAGCAGGTGGGGTTTGATGTGAGAGGACTGAGAGGAGCAGGATTTGAAAACTGCAGTGTCAAGTGCTTTTTAAACACCCGGAACTTGAGCCCTGTGTACTGTGTTCTCAATTGGGACTTTTCAAAAGACTGCGCTGTGTCAGGGAGGGTGTGGGAGTGAAAGCTATAAAGTTTTGAAAAACTAAATAAAAAAGAATGCATGGCTGTTCGAGACATTAAAATGAGAATGGCAAGATGGGAGTGAAGTAGGAGGGTCACAATAGAAGGAAGAGCATTGTGCACCTTTGCTGTGTCTATAAAAATATCATCTTTATCTAAATACAAATATGTTTTTCAAATTAAGATTTTAGTCCTACCTAGGCCATGGAGTGAAGAGGCTTAAAAAGTCCATCTTTGGCCTGTGAGGCAGATGGCTCTCAACTATGGACTGTTACAATAAGGAGAGAAAAATGGAGAGAGAAATGTCTGCTAATATTTTCCATATATAGGAGAACACTTATCAATTTGACTAAAACTCTCTACCCATTAGCAAATTTCTGTGTGATAAGTTGTGTTCTGAGTGCTATTTTTTGTTTGCTATAATGTGCTAAAGGATAGATTCCAAAATGTCCAGTTTCTACATCTGTTGTTTGGTTGACTTTCTTAATTACATTACATATCTGTGAGATTGAAAAGATATACCAGAGAAAAAGCTGTCATGTCTCCGTTTCAGTACATGCACTGTGGCCTCCCCACCGCTCTACGGGTGTAAGTTGTGGTGTTTCTGGTTGGTCAGTAATAAAACTTCTGATACAAGAATCGAAATGTCTCTCTTCATGATTATTTCTATCCATATGCAGGAAGGGGGTTCTTGCCCTGTGTTGCAAAAGGCTTAGGTATCCTAATTCATGCATGAACAACAAAGTAGAAAGGGTAATTTTCTTCTTACCAGGTTTTATCATGTGCAGATATATGATAAGAATTTGGAGAAAGTCACTCACCTTTTAAAGACCTTGCTTTCTTCATGTGGTAGTCACAACACTTTACTTAATATTTTATTTATGACTATACTTATCAATTCTTGATCATAACCTATTTCAAATTTATAAATTAATAGATATGTACTTTAATCAGTCTATGAACTATTCTTGAGAAACTGTTACTCAGGGTAAATCTTTCCTTTCAAAAACTGTATTAAAACATCAGCAGTTTCTTAGCAAAAAAAAAAAAAATCCAATATCACAATGAACTATTTAGGGATGAGTGAAATAATGTTTTAACCTTAGAATTTTCAATACATTTAAAAGATACTTTATCATAGAAATAATGAAAGCACTGATGCATTGATTCTGTAAATTAGGCCAAGAGTGAGTGACAATGTTTTGGCAGGAAGCTGCGTGTCACTGTTGTGCAGGGGCCATACTAATCTCTGTATCCTTCCAATTTTAGCCTGTGTGCTGCCAAAGCAAGCACTAAAATCACGAAGCTTCCTCTATCAAGTAGCATGAAAAATAAAGACAAGGTGCCCAAGAGGAAGCAGAGATTCTGAGGGTCATGCTGATAGTTTATTATTGCTGTTCCTTGGAAACTTTCAGTCGTTTTCATAACAGTCAGCTTTCAAATCTTATTTTTGGCAAAAGCTGCCAAATTCTGCAAGTTCTCTAATTAGTTTGAAAGCCTGTAGTTGTTTTAAGCACTAGCCAGTCTACAAACTCTGCCAACTCATTTGAGCAGGATTGAACGGGAAAGTTGAGGAAATGGTTACATATTATTACTTGCTCATTTATTTAATTTCATCTTTTGATCAAATCATGATGTTAATACCAAAACAAAAGCAAAAACAAACAAACAAAAAAACAACCACCACACAGCCCAGAAGGAGCTTCTTTTAAAACAGCTAGGAGCTGCCTTTATTTCGTTGGACACAGCGATTTCATGTTTGAGTGGTCCTGTTGATGTTTAGAAAATGAACACACAGACTCCCTGGAATGACCCTTGGAGGTCAGCATACTTTGGATAAAATCTGCAGGGTCAGTGATGAAAAAAATGCTTCATAAGAGACCCAGTATAAGATGTTATTAATGGGATTTGGCATTCGAGCAGCTCTACTTATTGTTGGAGGCATTTTGTATGTGTTTAACAAAAATCTGGAAAAGAAAGGAATATGCATGTATATGTGTGTACCAGGACAGTTAGCACTGTGTTCAGAATTTGTCAGTACACTCAATAATTTATTGGCTAATAAGATCCTATGCACATTTCCCCTGGCAATATGAAAAATGTCGAGACTGATCACGTTTCATTAATTGTCTCTGTGCACTCTCTGTATAATGTGGCTGCCTGACTGTTTCCTTTATTCTAATCGGTTGTTTCTACTATAAGTGCAGAGAGGGAGGATGTATTCAAGCCTGCTGCAGAATCATAGGAAATGGCTAATACTGCTTCCAACTACCACTTCCTGAAGGCATCCTGGGGATGCTTATTCCTGAAAGTTCTTTCATCAACTCTTAATGCATGGATGGAGAAACTTCATATGATTTTAGAGCAAAGCTGCTTAACTTTCTATACTTGTGACTTTTCTCTATAGCTTTTTGTCCTTCATGTGAGGGCTTTTGGGAAAACACAAAATAAAGTTGCTACAGTTTAACTCTGTTCTGGGAAGAGAATGATTATGAAATTTTGGGAAGTTGTTCTCATTCTTTTGATGAAAAACACCTAAATAGACCTAAGGTATGTATTTTCCCAAAAGGACAGGTCAATTTTAATCTTCTGTAACTATTGTTGGGTGTTTTAAACTAGGAGTCAGCACACATAAACCTCTGCATGGTGTGTGTTGATCACATCATATTTATACCTTGCAAGATATGTCCCTCTGGCTAAAAGCAGGGATAGATCTTATGTATACAATACTATTGTCAAACAAAAATATGATACGAATTTAGTAGGAGTCATCTTACTATATAAAACATTTCTTTTGAAGGAAGGGTTTTTTAACCTCATTTCCATACTGCCAGATTTATAATGTCTATTCTCAATAATTTCCCTCAGCCTATATCTTGCAGGCCCTGACACCATCACCAGTACACTTAGTCACAAGCTAATTTTCCAACTCTGCATTGACTCCAAATTATGTCTTTTTCCTACTAAGGAAAAAAATTGTGTCATCAGTTTCTAGGATGGTCTGACACAGTGCAATGGTTGTAGTGCCATCTCTGTTCCATTGCCTGTGTTCCATACTGGGTTATAACATGTATTTATGCAGACTCCAAGTCCAAATATCCAGAGTGCCTCATGAGGGAGGCTTATTCACCTTTCTAAAATATGCATTGTGAATTTGAGGGCATTTAATCTCTACCTGCCTCAATTCCATCAAAATAATAATCTCTTCCCAGCCTGCCCAGCTCGTCTTACTTCCTCCTCTGCCTTCTGGAAATCATGTGCAAAAAAACCAAACTGAGACCTGTTGCAGCCCAGTTTCTAGCTGAAATTTCCAAGTGCAAAATCAATGGGCCTCTTTGCTCCCTGAAATGCCCTTTGCCCCAGACACTTTGCCTTTATGTCATTAAACACATGACAAAGTCTCCAGCCGGCATGCTGGCCACATACCCCATTGCCACTATTCGGACCAGGCCAGACAAAAGGGGGCAGTGCTGAATGAGATAATACACACCCCAAGTGCTTTGAAACCCCCAAAGACAGATGCTCTATGAATACCAGGCATTACTATTATGTACTCCACTGCTCCCTGTCACCACAAAGTCTGCACAGGTCGAGCATCTGCACCTTCGGTATACTCTCACAAACGTATTTTTACTTTTCCAAGCTGTTGCCCATTAACTTCTTGCTAATATTTCTGGTTATTCTAGGCCTCTTTATTTAAACACTTAGTCAATATTGGCACTTGTCACCCTTCTGTCTTTGCAGATGTCACTTAGCATTCTTTATAAATTAGCAACAGAATTAAACAACACTGAATACCCATTTTTTACCCTTCTGTACAACACCTCACTTTTAGATATGCTAAAATTTACCCCGCCATTTAAAAATCAACTTAATAAAAGCTTTATTTTATTCTCAATCTTGCCCTAATAAATTTGGGTTAGATTGAAAGATCTAAGAGTTTACTAAATGTTTTGTTAATATTTCTATATAATATATTCATTGAGCTTTTTATGATTTATTCTTGTGTACTCTTCAACTACAGACTTTGAAAAATATTTTATGCTTAGAAAGGAAATTACCAACCTGGGCTGCTTTTCTCTCAAACACACTCATAGCCGAAGTTTTCATTAATATTGTCCTATTCTTTTAGTAAGGGTTGAAGAACCCAATCTCAAAATAAACATAAAATAAAACAGCTTGTTAAAAACAAAAAAATCCTTAAATGATTATCAAATAATTTGATACATTTTTAAAATTCATTAACTACATTCCATAAGGCTTTCTGAGAACTCTCGTTTGGGGCAATTAAAAGCAGATTTTGGTTTTTGTGCTTTATCTTTGTTTCCCTGTGAGTTAGTGACAGTTTATAAACAGGCACACAAGGGAGCACTTTAGTCTCCAGTCTGGCTGAGCAGGAAGAGCAGCTTCCCCACTCCTCCAGCGTAGGTCCTTCTCCCCGCTGCCGCTGCCAGAGCAGTCCTCCTGCCCACATAGCACTGCTCTTAAGCATCAGGAAGTTAATATTTTTAACAGTCAGAAACCTGTAATAAAATGCTTTGCGCCAAAATCAGTGATCGCTTCGCAACATTTAAACCTTTTTGTTTCCACCACTCTTTTAAAGAGTCACCTTCTAAAGAGCCTTTCTTGCATTATTCTAATTCTTCCTGATAGTCAAATGCCTTAAGATTCAATAGACTAGTATTTTGGTCACCTACAATAGAACTCTGTGTTTCCCATATGTTGCAGAACCAGATGGCTCAGGTTGGTCTTTTATTTGTCAGGCTCAATATAAAACACTGTTCTCTCTCTCTCTCTCTCTCTCTCTCTCTCTCTCTCTCTCTCTCTCTCTCTCTCTCTCTTTCTCTTCCTGTAACAAAGGCCATCCAGTTTACCAGTCTCCTTCCCCCCCACCCCCACACACTCCAGGGTTTAACAACAGGCTAAACCAAAAGATGAGCAACTTCTCAGCTGCTGGCCTCCAAAGGCCTCTCAGCATGGTTAGCCCCCACTTCTGTCCCTGCTGACTTTTTATGCAGGCCCTTGATTGAGAACAAGCCCAGCTGGGCAGCCTGTTAACTCCTTTAACCCATTCCTCCCCGGCTCACCTCTGTCGCTCTTTAAGAGCAAAACTACCATCGTGAGCTTGCACGGAGCACCTATACCTGCCTCCCCCATTTTGCAACCTAACTGTCCAATCCTGACACAAAAAGAACTAAAAGGAGCTCATAACTACTACATGCCCATTCTATAGCAAATGCCGGCTTAGGGCCTTTCAATTGTCATTCAGTTGGTTAAGACACCACGCTTCTTAAGAAGAGGCATGATTATCCTCATTGCACAGAAACGTAAGATTAGGCTCAGAGATTTTTAGTCAAACATCTAAAAAGTGGTGAAATAAGATTCCCAGTCAACTGTATCTGATTCCAACTCCGTGTACACAGCTCCCCTGAGACAGTCTGACATAGAAATAAACACACACACGTGCACACACACACACACACACACACACACATGAACACACATTAAGTGCCTACACATAACAGATACTGGCTGAAGCTGACCATTCAGGAATCAGATTTTAGGTTTCAATGTTAACAAACAAAAAAGAAAATATTTCTCTCAGAAACAAAATTATAAATCACGTAAAATATTCATATATTTTTAGGAGGCATGCAAAAAGGAAATAAAGTTACTTTCCTTGAGGTAGTGATTGGGTTGCTGTCCGCAGATCTGTATCATCCATTGTGTATGCGCTGCAGTAGCACACCTTTCCCTCCTGGTGAGGTAGAGCCTTGCTATCACTCAGCATATCTTTATCCTGGGAGTAGGCACCCAGTCAAAACACCTTAAGAAGCATAGAGAATCAACTAAAAGAAACAGCAACTTCAAAACTAGAGGACATATTGGAAAGTACATTGTCCAACACCACATTGTATATATAAGGCATCTATACCATAGAAGTTAATACAGAGAAGTCCTTTCCTAGGGGCACGTGGCTGAATGAATATACAAATGTATTTTATGTCTCCTATGTATTAGGTATTTTTCTAGGTGTGCTAGTAATTAAATTATTAAATCTCAGTAAATTCACTTTGCACATTCTGTTGTGTGCCATGACATCCTTCCATACTAAACTGTCTTTTTGTAAAATAGAAACTGGTATGCTTTCTTCTTTCTTGATTCTTGGACTGTATCATCTCAGTGTCTAGCACTTTTCTGAGGACTAAGACTACAGAAGTAAAAGAAGAGCCACTTCCTACCAATACAGAGCTCATAGGCTATGGGGAGGCAGATCTTAGTCAACAGGTTACAAAACGACAATGTAATTAAAGACAGTGGTAGTGGCAGCAAGGAAAGATGCTTCTAGCATCCACTAGCATGTGTGACTCCAGCATCTAGCATGTGTCATCCTGGAGGACTCCCCAGGACAGGTAGCATGCTGGGACAGACTTATTCAAGGGCTTCTTAGGTCAATACCTGTGCAGGAAAGCAAGGCTGGACCGTGTGGAACAAAGCAGGAGATGATATGCAGCCAATAGGGCTGTACTCAGGAAGTAATTTGATTTCCTTTTGTCTGTTTTATGACAAAAAAGTTGCACTTAGGCTTCATGCATCCAAGCTGAGCAGAATTTTTGATGTGATGAGTCCATCTTCTGTCTTTGATGCGCCTGAGCGTGCTGTGGAAAGGTATATAGCAGAAATGCATGTTTTCACTTTTCCCCCCAAGATTCTTTCCTTGATATGAAGCCTCGTCAGGGATCTTTAATTATAACACACAGTTTATGCATTTTATTCTAAAATCAATGACTTCATGTGATTGTATTATGATTTAGAGAGGACAGCATATTTTTAAAATATTCAAATGCTTATCAGAACATACATAAAATTTATTCTCTGGAAAATTGTTCTGGGCAAAGAAATAGTTATTTTACATGAATAGTTAAAATATCCTCTTTGCAACCACACACACGAAGTTTGAAAGGTAACATACAGCCAGGGATTTAGCTCAGTGGCCTGCCTGGCAAGCACAAGGTAGTGAGTTTCATCCTCAAAAGAGAGAGAGAGAGAGAGAGAGAGAGAGAGAGAGAGAGAGAGAGAGAGAGAAATGAAAAATTGAAAACAATTGAATTTAGAATGAGAATGAGTATTTAGAGAAAATAGAAAACATATATGGCTTCCTACTTGCTTCCTGTTTCTATTGGGAGGAAAATGTTTCCTTTCTTTTATATTTTTTTCCACCTTGGCCTTATTTTAGGTATTTACCACTTCCCTCTGTCTAAACCTATACATATGTACACATCACACATTCTGTTCTATGTGCCATGATCATCAGAATCTTAAACTCTTGTTTTGTACTTTAGCTTCCTTTTACTACAAAGTCAAGTGCATCTATCATGGCATAAAAGGCACATTTTTCTCTCTTCTAAACTTCTTTTAATGATATCTTGCATCTGATAATACTCATGGGATAATTTTGATTCTTCTGTATTTATTAAGAATGCTTTATGGACTAGCATGGTCTGTTTCGGAAAAAGTCCCTTGTGCTGAAGAATGTGTATTCTGCTGCAACGGAATGGAATAAACTGCAGATACATAAGCCCATTTGCTCAAAGGTTTGGTTCAATTCTGCTATTTTTTGCTGCTTTTTTGTATAGTTGCTCTGTATTTGTGAGAGTGGCACACTGAGGACCCTACTACAATTGTAGTGATGTTTAGCTGATTATTTGTTTCATAAAGTTGGTTGTGAATTTATGTTTTATGTTTATAATTGTTGTCTCTTTCTGTTGAATTTCTGCCTTAACCAATCTGTAGTGACCTTCTTTGTTGCTTCTGATTATTTTGGTTTGAAACTCACTTTCCCTGAAATTAGGATATCTATTCCTGCTTTTTGGGGCTTCCTATTTCATGGAATATTATTTTCCATTTTTTGATTTTTAATCTATACATGTTTTTCAAATTAAAGTGTTTCTTGTATTCTGCATAAATTTTGGTTTTGTTTTTTTGATCCATTTTGTCAATATTTGTGTTTTGATTGAGGAATTAATACCATTCACATTGAGAATTATTACCGAAAGGTATTGACTTATTCTTGTGGTGCATTATTTTCCTCATGGCAATTTCCTTAATTTTTTTTTGCTTCTGCCTAGCTGCTCATCTTACCAGGTATGATCCTTCTGTTGGGCAGACTGGCATTGTTGGTTTCATTGTCTCTTTCTAGAGTACCCTTGGAATTTTTTGATGCTGGTTTAGTGGTCATGAATTTCTCAACATGCTCCTTCTCATAGAAATAGCTTATGTCTCTATCAATTTTGAAAGAAAATTTCACATATGCAAGTTAGAGTTGGAAGTTTCCATGCGATTAGAGCTTGAAACCTTTACTCCAAATCCTGCTAGCTTTAAAGTTTGTGTTGAAAAGTCTGCTATAATTCTAATAGGTTTGCCTTTATACATAATTTCCTGCATTTTTCTAATAGTTTTTAAGATTTGAATAGTTTTTAAGTTATGAACTTCTGGTAGTTTGGTGTGGTGAAGTTACCTTTTGATCATGACTATTTGATGTTCTGTATGCCTTATTTATCTTTTGTTTTTTCCTTTCTCTATATTTGGGAAGTGTTCATTTTTATGCCATTTGTGCTATCTTCTGATTTTCCACTTTTCCAACTATTCATGTATTAGTCTTCTTTGTCATCTAGCAGCGCTTGGATACATTTTTTACATTCTCTCATTGCTTGAAAATGTCTTTGAGTAGTTGGTCTTTGAAGACATTCCCTTCTTCTAATTCTTTAATTCTGCTCTCACATTTGTCACTTCTTCTGTCCACACATTCAGCATGATTTTAATCTGCTGGATTTCTGATTGTAACCATTTCAAGGACTCTAATTTTTTGCTAACCTAGCTATTCATGTTTTATATAATTTTGTTTAGCTCACTAGCTTTTCATTAATGTCTTCTAAAAGCTTCTCAATCATTATTACTATCATAATGAGGTTAGTTACATAATCTCTGATCCCACTAAGCACCTCTTCAATATATTTTATCTCTTCTGTCATTCTTCGAAGTAATTTGGATGTGTGGTTTATGCTGGTGCTATCTTTAATCAGAACTTCCTAATATGTACATAAGAGACTTAGATGAGGCAGAAATTCTTTAATTCTGAAGCTTTAGATCTACCTCTAAACTGACTAAATCAGAATTGCTTAGTGTAGAAAATATCAAAGCATTCAAAATATTCTAATTTGCATCTAGAGTGAGAACTATCAAGTTCAAGTATCTTGTATCAGTTAAAATGAATATCACACTATTGCCCTTTTCCATATTTGATATTCACTATTCTTATTTTAAGGTTTAAGTGACATTGGTATGTGTTTGAATGGAGGTTAGTTACAGGTAAAGAAATCTCTTTAAATATGACTTTGGATTTAGCAAATTTGTTGCATTTTACAAAGATAACATGAAACAGTAACTTCTTCTTCATTAAGTATCACAGGTAACTCTAAATACTTTCAATATGGATTTTTACCTCAGAGATTATTCAAAGTTGAGCTAACACCCAGAGCACCATGAGAGACACATGTACTTGCTATAGAAACATTTCTGTTGGATGGTGTCTGTATCAATCATTGCTCACTAGAGAAACAGGATAGATAGATGATAGATAGATAGATAGATAGATAGATAGATAGATAGATATAGACAGATAGATACATAGATTTATGAGGTAGGCTTTCAATGCATCCTTCAGAGTCAGGTGTGGAACAGTGCAAAGGGCTGACTGTATGCTGTAGATCCTAAGGATCCAGTTAGAAGTCCAAGGCCTGGAAATCACTGTAGTGTTTCATGCTAGTTTGTATCAAAAAGCTGAAAGGCTAAAGCATCTTTATTGGAAAGCTAAAGAATCTGGCCTGGAAGGCTGAAGATCTATGCTGGAAGCCCAGGGGTGAACATTCAAGGTGAAGATGAAGACTAGAGCTCTTCTAAATAAACAGAAATGAGTCTTCCTTCTTCTTTCCCTATGTATTCCATTCAGGCCACAAGCCCATTGGTAGTGCCACTCACACCTTCTGTGGGCCTTCCATCTTTGGTTATATCCACTCATTTATACCCAGTCTATGCTACGCCAATCAGCTGGGCAATTCTTACTCAAGCTGACAAGAACGCTAACTATCAGAGCTCAGACCATAGGCACAGAATCTGTCTAAGACCTTGAAAATTTGGCTAAAGAGCATGCTACAGTTGTTTTGTTTTGTTTTGTTTTGTTTTGATATAAAAAAGTACAACAACCAACAGTATGGAAATGCCTCAAAAAACTAAAAATAGAAATTCCGGTTCCATTGTGCCTGGACTTTTGGGCTTGTGAGAAAAGTCTGAGTCCATGCTTTGTGCTTTTTCCATTGCCCCTGGGACACCAGGCTGGCAAAAAGAGTATAAGGACACATGCCACTGGTGGGTAAACCTACCGGAAACCCAAGACCCAAAGCAACAGTAGGTCTTGGGTTCAGGGGCACACACAAGCCTTTGGAGGGAAGTAATCAGCAAGACCAGCAGCATGGAAGCATCTGAAGCAGCAATGAAGAGCCAGCAGTTGGGCTCTGGAGAACTCCACCCACATAAGACCAGGTCCAGCACCCCCTGCAGAGGCCAAGATCAGCTCCATACCCAGCACATTTCTGGAATCTAACATGGACACTATCATGTAACCACCCACTGTGAACACCAGAGGTATTTTATTACTTTTATTCTCCCTTGTTTGTCTGACTGGTGATCCCTTTCCTGTCTGGTCGAATGTCATCTTGTTCTGTTTTGTATTCTGTAGTTATTTGTGTATTTGTGTTTTTAATTTTTCTATCTTTCTCTGGTCTCCCTTTTCTTTCTTTCCTATTTTTCTTTTTCATTCCCTTTCTCTTTATTTGTTCTTTTTTTCACTCTTTAGATTTCTTACCTTTCTTTTTCAGTTTCATCTATTAATCCTCTTTTTCTCCAACTACTTCTTGAATTTAAACTTTCAATTGAATAGTCATTGTCTCTGCCCTCTCTGATCACCCCTTCACTTTCTATTACATCCTGTCCCTCCTGTGTTCTCCAGTTTCCCAAAACTCAAGTGAGCATCCTTTGACCTCTAACCTAGATTCTACTATATCTGACCTCTGACCTCACTCATCATATTATCCTGTCCCCTCCTATCTTAACCCCCAACCCCCCTCCAAAGGTTAAAATCACTCCACTAAAGGGAAAGTCATGCATACAAGTACATGGTATATGTGTGATTTTGTTATATAACCTTAGAGGTTGCTCCTGTGGATGGAGGGAGCAGGTTAAAGCTCAGTAGTTAAGCTGTACTTGAAACTATTGTTAGGACTAACAGCAGCACTACTTTAGCTGGGATGTCAAGCATTTATAAAGTTTTTCTCATATGTGTGATAACACTGATTTCATGGATCATAATCATCACCACAGCCCAGTGCCAAAGGACTGAATGCTGAGGCAAATAGTAACTTTGCATCCTTTACAAACTGAAGGAGTAGGTTCTTGGGATAGGAATTAAGAACCACCTCCATCTAGAGGACATTCTTGATGAACAGACATCTCCTAGGAAAGCCTCAGTACTAGTGATAAAGTTATCTATCATAAGAAATTGTCAAGCATCAATATAGAAAACAAAATAAAATCAAAAAGAGAAAATCAAAAAAGACCAGATGCAGAAGCAAAGTGCAACCCAAGATGTCCAACCCACCCAGAATAAGTGTGGAATGCAATGACATAGATAAAAGTGGAAACTAAACACTGGAACTTTCTGAAATGATAACACCAGAAGTGAAAAAAAAAGTGGAAAAGACTATAAAGAAAATAATTCGTAGGGGATTTAGCTCAGTGCCTGCCTGGTAAGTTCAAGGTGCTGAGTTTGATTGCTGGTACCAAAGAGAGAGAGAGAAAGAGAGGAAAAAGAGAGAGAGAGAAAGAGAGAGAAAAAACAAAGAAAGAAAAAGAGAGAAAGAAAGAAAGAAAGAAAGAAAGAGAAAGGAAGGAAGAGAAAGAAAGAAAGAAAGAAAGAAAGAAAGAAAGAAAGAAAGAAAGAAAGAGAAAGAAAGAAAGAAAGAAAGAAAGAAAGAAAGAAAGAAAGAGAAAGAAAGAAAGAAAGAAAGAAAGAAAGAAAGAAAGAAAAGAAGGAAGAAAGAAAATTATCTCTCAGGTACAAAAAGAAATGATGCTTAAGATCAAAGATAATAGGGAACAAACACACAGATAAAAGAGGAGATGAGCTTAGAAAAATGATGGAAACAATTAATGCCCAACAAAGAAAAGAAATGAAATACATGAAGCAGATCCAAACAGAAATCCAAGAGATTAAAACCTACATTGAAAGTACATGCAACAGATTGAATGGAGATGATAGAATTTCAGAGGAAAGAATTACAGCTAGTCATCATGAAAAGAAACATGTCTTAAAAATAGCAAGAGACCATGAAAAATCAATCAACAGCTATCAGATGAAGCAAAGAATAATAAGGTAAGATTGGTTGGGGTCAATGAGAAAGCTGGAGACAGTACAAATGCCATAAAATACTGTTCAAAGAAATAATGTTAGAAAACTTCCCAAGTGTGAAGAATTTAACATACAAATAAATAAAGCATAGAGAACTCCAAACAGCCATGACCAAAATAAAACTACACCAAAACATATAATAAACAATATTCCAGAAATTCAGCAAAATAGTAGATATTGAAAGCTGTTAGAGAAAACAAACAGATCACCCATAAATGAGAGTCCATCAGAATCACAGCAGACTTCTCTACATGAACCTTCAAATCAAGAAGTGGTTGGAGTGAGGTATTTCAAGCCCTAAAAGAAAACAATTTTCAACCCAGATTCATGTATCCCACAAAACTATCTTTCAAAATTGATGAAGACATAAGATACTTCCACGACAAAAACAACTGAATAAATTCATGTCCACTAAACTAATCCTACAAAGAGTACTGAAATATATTCTAGACAGAGATATAAATGAACACAATTCCAAGAATGACAACAGAAAGAAACCACCAGGCAGGACAAGCAATTAAACAGAGGGGAAAAGCAGGGAACCAACAGCAAAAAAAAAAAAAATCATGACAAAGATAAACCAATACATATCGGTTATAACCATCAATGTAAATGGCCTCAATTCACCAATCAAAAGAAAGAGATTGGAAAATGATAAAGACACAAGATACAACCATATACTGTATACAAGAATCACCTTTAACTCAAAAAGAAATTCATGTACTGAAAATCAAAGGATGGAAAACATTCTTCATGCAACAGGAACCCAGAAAATACAGGGTAGCTACGCTGCTTGCAGACAATGTGAACTTCAAGCCAAGAATAATCAAAACAGATAAAGAAAATCACTACATATTTGTTAGGTAAACTGTAAAAGCTAGAGATAACAATCATAAATATGCACAAAATATGGGAGAATGCAACTGTGTATAACACAATTATTAGTAGACATTAAGAATAAGTAATACATAATCATAACAGGAAATTTCTATACCTCATTGTCACAAAGAGACAGATCACCTAGACAAAAAAATCAGCAAAGACATATCAGAACTGAACCATACCTGTGAAGAGATGAACTTAGTAGATGCTTTTAGAGTGTTCCACCCAACATCATCAGAATACACATTTCTCTCAGTTGTTCTTGAAGCATTCTCTAAAACAGAGAACCCCATAGAACCTCATAGAATATGCTTAAGTAAACACAAAGGAATTGAGGTTATCCCATGCATATGATGTGATCCTAGTGTAATGAAATTGGAAATTAATGGCTAAGAAAACTAAAAAAACTCTATAAATAAATGGAAATTAAGTAACACTCTCCTAAACATCCAATGAGTCACAGATGAAATTAAGGAAGAAATTAATGTCCACAACTAAATGAGGAAGCAGATAAAATACATCAGAACATATGGGATGCAATGAAAGCAGGCCTGAGAGGGAAATTTATAGTAGTAAATTCTCATATCAGAAAAACAGGTGAGCAAATGAATAACCTAACATTACAAATCAAGCTTCTAGAAAAAGAAGAGTAAGATAAACCCAACGCCCATACCATGGAGGAAATTTTAAATATTAGAGCAGAAATTAATGCAATGGAGACCAAGAAAAAAACACAAACAATTAATGAATCAAGAGTTGGTTCTTATAAAAACCTTAGTCAAGCTTATCAGAAAAGAGAAAGAAAAAGCTTAAATTCATACATTTTGGAGAATGAAAATGGTGAAATAGACACAGATCCTGCTGAAATTCAGAAGATCATCAATACCTACTTTGAAAATTTTTACTCTCATACATTGAGAGTAAAAATCAGAAGAAATGGACAGATTCCTAGGCATGTATGAATTGCCAAAGCTGAACCAAGAAGTTATAAAAATTGTGAATATTTTAGTATCAGTTAATGAGATTGAAAAAACAATTAAACGCTTACCAACAAAGAAAAGCCCAGGTCCTGATGGATTCATGGCTGAATTCTACAAGAAATTTAGAGAAGATTCAATGCCAATACTCTTTAAACTCTCTAAATAAATAACACTAAATGTAAATGGGCCAAATGCCTCAATAATAAGGCAAAGATTATTGAAATGAATTAAAGAGCTGAGCAAAACTAAATATGGGCTATAAAACTTGTAATTTATGTACATGCTAGGTACATAGAAACTAAAAGTTGGAACAAAGTGGGAAGTAAAATATATCATGCATATCAAGTATAAAAGCCTGATATGACTATATTAATGTTAAGCAAAGAGTTTTATGGAGTTATATAGAATATTAAAAATGAGAACCATGTCCTCAAGGAGACATAATCCTAAACATTTCTGTGTCTATTAACTGAGCATCTGAATACATGAAGAAAAATTAATAAAACTGAGGGAAAAATCATAAAAAATCATTGCAAGATATTTTAATAGTCATCTCTCATTAATTGAGAGGACAAGTAGAAAAATAGTAAGAATATGAAAAATTTAGTCAATTAATTTGACCCAGTAGACATTTCAGAACACTCTTCCAGTATACTCTTCCAGAATATATATTTTTCCCAAACATGAAGTGATCATAAAATACAGTGAGAGTTCATATTTTTGAAAATGTAGTATGCTAGAAGATATTTTGTTACTAATGTCCATCCAAACATGCCCCCTCACCTAGAGCTCACAAGCCATCACTGTGGCACTCTCTGAAGCAGCTCTGGAGGTCCTCTTTAGGAGTGGCCTTAGATGCATAGCCACGGCTACCTTCGTGCCTTGAATGCATTCAGATATGTACCTTCCACGGTCATTTTGACTTTGGAGAAGAGTCAGAAGTTGCACTGTACCAGATTCGGTGAATAAGGTGGTTGCCATAGAAATAAACTGCAAACTGGTTCAGAAAGCGGTAAGAATGATGGTATCATGCTTTTAACAGTAACAGATTCATTTAAATATTCACCATGTTTTTATCCTATCCGTATACATAGAACATTCACCCAGAGAGGTCATATGCGAGGCTGCAAAAAAAGTCTCATTAAACAGAAAAGGGCCTAACTCATATGTCTTCTCTCAACGTACTTATAAATTAAATGAGACATTTCTTTTTGTTTTAAACTTCCGTTTTCTTTCTAAATGATACATTTCTAAATATGGACTAAAGAAGAGATCACAAGGTAAATTTTAAAAATTTTGAACTGAATGATAATTGAGTCTAACATATCAAAATTTGTAATATACATTCAATTATCACTAGCAAAGAAATTTATTGCTCTAAATGCCTCTATTAAAAAAGGATAAAAGCTTTGCTTCTATTTTTTCCTCATAAACTTTTATAAAGGAAGAGGAGGGGAAAGCAGAAAATCAAATTATGCTGTGTACAGGTACAAATTCCCTGTGATGAATGTGATCAGTATGTATATCTCAAGTGTACTGATACACAATTAATTAAAAAATTAAAAAGGATAAAAGAAAGAAAGTAGTTGCCTAGACTCCTTGAAGGACTTCAAATATGAACCTAGGCTGGGTCATTTAGTGACTTCTTGAGATTTCACCTCAAAATAACTTTGGGGACATAGCTCAGCACAAAGGTCCTGTATTCAATTACTGCTACTGAAAATATAACAAGGAAAAGACAGGAAGAAGGGGAAGAAGAGAAAAGGGAAAATTAAGACTGTTGATTTACACTACAGAAATTGAACAATAAGAAAATGAAAGCAAATGTAAAAAAGACAAATTGTTTAAAATCAATAAAGTAAAAAACTAACTTTTGCAAATGACTGGTAAAATTTATAAACTGTTGCAAGGCTTACCAAGAAAAAAGAAAGAGAAAATAAATTACCAATACAAAGAATGAAAGAAAATAGTACAACAAATCCTATGTACAGAAAAATGATAATGAATAAAAAAGAAATTCAAGATCTCACATAGAATGAATAAATTCCTGCAACACATAAAATTGCTAAAGCTAACACAGAAATGAAAAATCTGAACAATTCTATATCATTTAAAGAAATTAAATTCATAATCATTATCTTTCCACTGAAAAAACTTAAGTCCGGATGATTTTAATGATAAATTCTAAAATATATTCAGGTTAAAGAAAAAAAAAAAACTATACTACTAGGCTGGGGATTTAGGTCAGTGATTTAAGTGCCTGCATGGCAAGTGTGAGGTCATGAGCTCAATCCCTGGTACAAACAAAACAAAACAAAACATTATACTACTCTAAAATAATGTTTTTTTCAGAAAATACAGGAAGAGGGAATACTTCCTTATTGAATTTATGTTTGTGACCAGTAAAATACAAAATCTAGCAGACATTACAAAAAATTCAATTTCAAGTCATTCTCTTTATGAATATATGATCAAAAATTCTCCTAAAAATTAGTAAAAAAAAAATCCAGAGATACATGAAAAAGACATCTCACGACAAATACTACTTATCTCAGGAATTCAAGGTTAATTTAACTTTGAAAAACCAAAGTAATTCACAATATTCACAGAGTGCGAGCAGATAAATCGCATATGCTGTTTCTCAAAAAATAGACACATTAGATGCATGCTGAAACAGCATCGGTGATGCTCACTTGTTGGTATGATGGTGAAAAATGCCTTTTCTGTCTGCAGTTTCCTTTATTTCTCAAGCTTACTGCAAAAAGTATGTGTGATATTTCATAATTATATAAGGTGTACATGTGAGATCTATAAGGCACTTGAATATCCTTCAAAGAGGGAAAAGCTGAGAGGAGCAGACACATAGACTGCCAGCTTTAGAGTGATGAAGGACACTGGAGATGCCTGATGACAAGGTCAGCTCAGAGCAACAGAACCCAGGTGAGATCTCAGGTGGGAGCTGGACTGGTCAGGGAAGTACTTTGGCTTTAAAATAAGCCGGGTGCGGGAAAGTAAGTCTGTTGCAGACGGGCAAACTGCACAGTCTGACGGGCTGACAGGTGTAAGGGAATGTAGATTGCTGTAATGTTTTGCATTGAATTGGGCAAACTGCTTATTTTAATTTTTCATAAAATAAACTAGACTCCAAGAGGTCTTTTTCTGAATTCTCTGCCATGGGATGTGCCAGAATAAACAAATGAGATCCCTCCACAGTCATGTTCTTTCCTTCCTTCCTTCCTTCCTTCCTTCCTTCCTTCCTTCCTTCCTTCCTTCCTTCCTCTTCTTCTTTCTTTCTTTCTTTCTTTCTTTCTTTCTTTCTTTCTTTCTCTTTCTTTCTTCTTTATTTATTTTCTGAATAAAACTACAATGAGGTAACAACCTCTTAGACCAGAGAACAAGGCTGTCATCATAGTCTAACTTTTTAATCATCCCTAAAGAGAAAAATCTCTTGACTACACAATTGCTAATTTCTTATTTCTTTCTTTTCCTTATTTTCTTTTTCCTGTATTCTTATCTCTCTTAAGAGTATACTTTCATCAGAAGCTTGTAACATTTTCAACAAAACCAAAAAGAAATTTCCGATAAAAAATACTTTCAACAATCAAATCAATAACAACCCAAATTATGAATAATTCAGTTAAACATTTTCAAGTGACATTTTAATGATGAATTTAGTTAAATTCATAAGCAAAAAATAGCACTGTTTTAAATGTTGAACTTAGAATGGCACCAGGGCAAAGATATTTTCTGATGAGAAAAGAGGTGTATTAATTTGAGTAAACTATTGATTGCTTTTGATGTTTATCTCCTAGCAAAATGATGTTGTTTAGTTACAGACTGAATTCTTTCTTAAAATATATTCAGCTTCCCTATTTAAAAAAATCACTGAGAAAAGTAAAAGGCCCTCTCAGTTTGTGCTGGTAAACTTTCCATTCCACTCATGTGAAGAACTTTACAATCATTACCATTTGGTTCTGATTTATTCTGACATGGCAGAATAAAAACTGATGATCTGCTTGCTATAAGCCTTTTTCTTCTATCAAAAACTGGACATGTTACAAAACAATAGTGACACCGATTAATAGTATAGCTTAACAGTCAATTCACCAATATTTTTATGCAGGTTTGGCTAAGACCTTGAATCAAATGATCAGTGTCAGATTTGGATAGTGTAGTGTTTCAAGAAAGAGCAAAATTTAAAAGCCAACTGCATTGCACGGAGAAGCATTTTCTGTAGTGTGTTGATATGTAACTCTGACAGAAGCTCAGCAGGCACGACATTAATCTCAACTTTCATATAATATACTATTGATACTTTAGGAGAATAAAATTATGACTCTCATATTATTCCAAACAGATTGAGAAATGTGGCAAGAGGAATTATACCTTAAAATTTTCTATTTTGTTTTCCATAATAGGGCTAAGAGGAGAGAAATATTGCATGTTTGGCTATAAAGCCATAATGAATGTTTATTCAGTATGTTTTTCTTTTAGAAATTGTGTGTGAATTGGGCTAGTAAAATGTTTCACTTTCCCAGATCATCCTTCATGGTCCTCACAGAGTGCGTGTGCGTGTGTGTGTGTGGGGGGGGTGTGCATGTGTGTCTTTGCACGCTCTGTCATAACCTATCTGGCCAAGCATGAACTGTCTCCAAAGATTAAGTGTACCTATTTTGAACTGGAGGCTGCATGCCATAATTTTTAGCTAACCCGTTTCCTTCTTAGTGAAAACAGAAATAAAAATATATTGTGCACACTTCATTGCTAGAGCCTTTGACCTCAGCTGCCTGTCTAGCTGAGACTGTGATGAATGCTTTGTGTCCCTTCATTTTTAATTGCTCATAAATTGTTATCCCACAAAACACAAAACTAGCCTTGTCCTCATTTTAGATGGGGTTGGAGGTCAGCCTAACAGTAATACAATTAAGGAGTGTCTTCGTGGGGGGTGTGGGGGGTGAAGCGAGCAGGAGGGCTGCAGAAGAGCAGTAAAGAAACGAAGTCATGCTTTCTAAGGAAAAGCGAATCCCTACTTTTGAGCAAAAACATTGCACATAGAGTAAATCATGCTTGTTTGACAATTGTGTCCAGAGTGCTTTGAAGGGCATTTCTGGACAGCAACAAAGGAAATGAATTACGGTGCACGCCTGTGTTCAAGAAAAAAAAAAGTGTTTTTGTGATTCATGATGTCAAAGTTAAATTAATTCTATAGGGAAAAAAAAGAACTTTTGGTTTTAGAAGTGTTATCTCAGCCCAGGTCGTTTTCAAGAGACGTGTAAGAGACTCAACGGCAGAAGTCCGCCCTCAGCCTTTTGCCTGTCCGTCATTGCACATAGCAGCTCCTACTGATTCCTCCAGCTCACATTGAATCCCAGTGCACCCTGGGGCCTCCCGGGGAGCTCTGCAGGGTCAGGCATTGATTGTTTCACTTCTACTCTTCTCTATTGCTCAGCGACTGAGGCCTTCAAACCAAGTTTCCTATCAGTGTAACTAAAGCTTTGAATTTCTTTCCTGGTTTGTGAAGGCAGTCGAAAACAGATGATTATGTGCTGTCTTTATTATGCCTAAAAGAGTGTTGAAAGTCCTGCTAGTGGCCTATTGACTGACTTTATTGTTTTGATTAAACCAAACCAGAAGCAGCGTGCTCTAAATGGGAAAAGAATTGAACTTATAGTGAGACCACGCCTTTCCTTCTCTCCCACTATTTTTGATTTCCTTTAATTTTAGTCAAGTAGGTGACTTTCTTGAATTTTCAGTTTCTATTTTCAAAATTAAAATACAGCTTCAGCACTTACCTTATGAAAATATTATGCAGGCAAAATAAGATTATGTAGGTACTAGAAACCTATTTTTCTTAAAATAAACATGCAAAATGAATTTCGAGTGTTATATGATTCTTTTTCCTTTTTTAATTACAATTTGTTTCTTTTAATTGTACTTCCCTCTACCTTTTAAAGATTTTGGCAAGCTTGAACAAATTCTGAGTAACCTGATATTATTGCCCACACTGGCTGCCCCTTATTGCTTATTAAAGCTTATTTGTAGCAAGTTAACTTGTTTTTGAGCGGTACATAAAATTTATATATTTTTTTGGTTTGGCTTTGCCAATAGAATAGGTTAATTTTATACAACTCATTAACACACCAATCTGATCACCATTAATCTCCTTCACACACTTTTGGAACACTGATATCCCAGGGACTGCCATTTAGGGACTGAGACTAGAATAATGAACAAAACAGAAAAAATTCTGTCCTTAATGGAGGCGATATTTTATTAATTTGACCAGCTGAGTCAAATCAAGGTGCCTAAACACGTAAGGAAGAACTAGTATAAGACAGAAAAGAGTCAACAGGGTGGATTAATAAAATCACTTGATTACAGATCAGAAACTTGGAACTACAAATTCTGCAATAACCTATCTTTGGGATCTTAACCAATCATTGGACCTCATTTTCCTTACTTACAAAATGAAGAAATTGATCTTCTTCAATTCTAAAATTATAAAGTTGTTTCTTATAACTGAACAATAACTCCCTAAACTCAATGAGATGGAGAAATAGAGACTGAGAGAGAAAGACAGAGAGAGACAGTGACAGAGGCAGAAACGCAGAGAGACGGGGAGAGAATTATCTAGTATCTTGTCTTTCAAGATCAAGCATATTGTTACCTCTTGGCTGGAAAAATGAAAAATTACTTTTCAGAGAAATTTTGTTTGTTTTGTTTTTGTTTTCGCACCAATAGTAAGTTTATTGCAGTAGCAAATGATTCTGGTGGTTGGCTTCGTAGATGATGACAATGCTGGCACTTTGTCACAAGAAGGAGGGCAGAACTAACTGGTTCATAAGGTTCCCAGTGGTCCGAATAGCAGAAAAATCTGTTAGACTCAAGATGAGCAAATTGTTGGCTGAATTCAACAGCACAAGCCTCTAAAGCTGATCATCTATCTGCACCCTCACTAGTAACTGCTGCTCGACAGTAGTAAGAATCATTACAGTTTTGCCTGCTAAAAATGACAATAATCACTACCAGCTATAATAGAAAGAGTAGGCTTTTCAATGTTATATAAAATCCTCCAAAAAAATCCAAATCATAGTAATAAATACCAGATATAAGAATTAGCTTTGCCTAATATATCATCAATAGTATTGATGTTGTAATATGTATTTTTAAATTTCAATGTAAGAAATTAGTATGTTCTGTATGGTATTTCAGTCTAAAGTAAATGGGTTAAGGAAATATTTTTAAAAAGTTACCACATTTTTGAATTGTGATTAGAACATAATTTTTATTCCATTTGAGAAATCTCTCTTCCTCTAACTACCCTCTTTTTGAAAACATTTTCTAGAGTTTAATGAGTCTTTCTGGCTTATTTTTCTGAAAACCATAAGAAAGAGATTCATATACTACCATAGCTAGCATAATCAAGGGAGTAACATAATCAAGACAGAATGAGCACACATCAGGATGTGATAGGCTTTTCTTTTTTTTCTCGTGACTGACTGTACACTCACTGTAATGTGTGCCTCGTGAGAGCAAGGGATTTTTGTTTGCTGCTGTATCTCCAGGGTCTTAAGCAGGAAGTAGGCTACAGTAGATGTTTAATAAATATTGATTGAATGAATTAATATTGCTATTACTACCTGAGCATAAGCAAGCACATTAAGCTGCTATTCAGATCCAAGGAATTCTCACCCCAACTTTCTCTAGACATCATTTGCCAGTTCATTCTTCAGCTATCACATCTCTGCAAGGTGAGATAACCAAGTTAGCTTTGTTTGTATTCTATCTCAGGATGTACTTTTAGCACCTTGTTTGACATGGAGCCAATTACAGTTCAGGTTAATGTTTCAATTCTAGTACAACCAATATCCTTCCTTAAGGCCAAGTGAGGCTTTTACCTATTCTGTGGAGGAACATGCAAGACGCAAAGCAAACTCCTTACCAAACTGAATAAACATGTTTCCCTTGAGGTTGAATATCTTAGTCATGCTTATATATGATACCTGTAAAATGTGTTTTGTCACGTACCAAAATTTATTTATACAGCTATTCAAATTAATACTGAAAATAGGTTTGAAAATCTAACTTGCAGCTGGGTATGTTTGTGCCACATCTGTAATCTCAGCACTCAGGAGGCTGAAGCAGGAGGATTGCCACGGGTTGGAGGCCAGGTTGGGCTATATAGCAAGACTGTCTCAAAAACAAAACAAAACAAATCTACTTTGCAGATTTGTTGTATTGTGCAGTGTAATTTCTGTTTGGGTAAAGTGTGTATTACTGGAAGATGCCACAGGTATATAAATGCTCATTGCAGAAAATCCAATACCAATTCAAATTTCATATTTATGAAGGAAAACTAGCAAAAGCTATTTGAAAACATGTGAACATGATATTTTCAGAATTATTACTCAAGCATATTTTGCAATTGTATATGAAAATTCAAATGCTACTATCTAACATTTAACACTAAATAAACTCCAATTATTTGTAATTTAAAATAGGATATTCAACTTGTCACTTGGGAATATGCTCCTCAGACAGATGCAGTATATGAAAAACTACTGGAAGTTTGCAACATTTGTGTGCTTAGAACCCAATTATTGTTCAGTACTCACCTGTATTTGTCTTAGACTGGCCAATGAGAGTAAAGTGATGTAGTGGTATGTATTAAATTAATATTTGATATGTGCCAAAAATGATGTCACCAAGTCACTAGTTTGTCATCCAAATGAAGATAGTCATGTTAATTTAATACTATGAGAACACCATAAAATGTTATTCTGGATGATTTGATGCTTAGAGTAACTTAATTATAAAAATGTCAGCTACCCTAAACATGTTAACAGTCAAGTCTCTTCTTTATACTGTGCAATCTCCAGTCCTGTTGCGCTTGGGCTTGCGGGTATCTCCTCTGTCTTTGCTGTGTATCTGCTTAAAAGTTATTGACTGGCAGAATGACTTCTATGTACTCCTTTTAAATTTGTATGCAAAGGTGCATACAATCATAATATGGATTTTGTTAACAAATATCCGAACCAATCAGTTAAATCACACATTGCAACAACGTTTAAACATTAACTTTTAACTAGTTACTACTGCCTTTGGATTCAAGAACTATCAAAAATTTTCACCAAACTATTCTGGTAAAAGTAATGAGACGGGACTTCCAATCCTAGTTTTTTGAGGAATCTCCACACTGATTTCCACAGTGGTTGCACTGATCTACACTCCCACCAGCAGTGGAGCAATGTTCCTTTTCCCCCACAGCCCCGCCAAAATTTGGTATCAGTTGATTGCTTGATGGCAGCCATTCTTTCTAGAGTGAGATGGAATGTCAGCTTGTTGTAATTGGTATTTCTCAAATGACCAGTTATATTGAGCGTATTTTCATGTATTTTATTGCCATTTGTATTTCTTCATCTGAGAAGTACATGTTCATTTTATATGCCCATTTTTTATTGGGCCTTTGAGTTTGGGGGGCCCAATGCTTTTCAGTTCTTAATATGTTCCAGGTATAAGTCCTTTGTCTGAGCACTTTTGTGGCTAGGTTTTTCTGAACAACCATTTCTAAGATAACAATATGCAATATATTAACTAGTGTTAATTCCTCTTTTTTTTGAAATTCTGTCTCATTTCTATTCTTTCCTGTTTTGCTTTTTAGAATAAAATTTAAAAAAAAGAAAGAAAAGGTATGAGGTGGGTACTCCTGAGAGCTGTGTAACAAAGTAATACAGAATCAGAACAATTCTTTCAAATGCTTCATTTATTTGAAATGCAGACATGAATGTTTGCAAGCTAAACTCACAACATATATATTTATTTTAATATTGAATATGTTTCTCCAAAACTCGAAATAGAATTCCATCTTTCTCTATCAGCTTTTCATAGTTCCAAAACCCTAATTATTTGTTAGCATAGACATAACTTCAATTTGCAGAGATTGTTTAGTGGTCAATGCAACAATAAAATAAAAGTACTTAAAGTTTATTGGGCTTTCCAATGGTCTTTTAGAACCCAACCAGTGTTAAAGTACTTGTCATCAGGGAAATATATACGAGGTCACTAATATTCTATTAATAGATTTCTTAGAGGAGCTAGTCAAAGTTTAGCTGACTTGAATGCTTAGACATGTCTCCTTCCTTCCTTCCTTCCTTCCTTCCTTCCTTCCTTCCTTCCTTCCTTCCTCCCTCCCTCCCTTCCTTCCTTCCTTCCTTCCTTCCTTCCTTCCTTCCTTCCTACCTTCCTTCCTTCCCTCCTTCTTTCCCTCCTTCCTTCCTCTTGCCCTTCCTCTCACCCTCCTCTTTCTCCTCCTCCTTCTCCTCTTAGTCTGGAAGGAAAAATATAGCCACAATGTAACCAAAGTCATCCCAGGGAAATCATCAGAATTCACCCAGGAAATCTCTGAGGGAGTAAAGCAGGAAAAGTTGCCCTTTCCTAACCACCAGTTTTCTACATTCTAACCTCTTCCATGGAAAGGATAGAGCTATATGACCTTTTTGGAATATCATGATTTTCCCTATTTCTCTAAGTCTAGTCTCAATCACTTCACATGCACAAGCTGTGAAGTGTCTCCATAAAATGACAAGTGCCCTGGGGTTGTTCACCCTATGTTACAGAAATGCAGAGCTTCAGTTTTTTGATATTCTTTATTTTCTAACTCCTATACAATGGATGTCACTAATGTCACCTTTCGGTAAGATGGCCATGGCCAGCAGAAGGCCTGGGAATGCCAATTGTAATTAACTTTCTTTTCAAATATGTTTGACAGTTTCATGCTGAGAAGTGCGTCTTACCTTTTGAACTTTCAGATTGCTTGGCTGAGCAAAATGTGTATCATTTTCTTTTAAAATTGCCTTACAAAGAGCTATGTACTATGATATTCTTGCACACGTCAGCCATTTATAAGAGATTTAGATTTTTAAGCAGATTATCCTTGTTCCAAATGAGAGACCTTGCTTTTGTCTGAAGCATGGGCTATGTTCAGGTGCACAGCAGAGCCCCAGGACAAGGACACTCATATATTCATAAATGTCAAAGACAATGACCCTTCCTCACGGGCCTTGCATACCAGCTGCTGTTCCAGGTAATATTCCAGAGCCCTGTGAAAGCCAAAAGCACACTCTTTGAAAACAGCTAAAGCTAAGAAAACAATGCTCCTTGGGTCCAGTTTCCTGCAATATGGTTATTCATCATTTTTAAAATGACATCAAAAATCAATAAAAATGGAAGAACTCTATAAATGCATCTTTTCCTAATTGAGAGGCTTAACTTGACTTTTTCAGTAAGAAAAATATACCTTACTATGACCTACTTAAAAAATGTAAAATGTCACTTTAGGGCAGCTTATTTCAGCCTTTCATTTGGCTTTACTACTATTTTGTTTTCTGAAGAGTCCTTTGGTAAGGGGGAAAAAAGGCGTAGATTCTCACCAGCATCTTGATCAAGGAGAAAGGTTTCATACTTCAATAGTGCACGTAATAGAATCAGTCAGAGTTGAAGCATAGGAGAACATTTTATCTTGGATCTTTAATTTTTACAGTTCATCTGACAGAAATTTAACTAAAATGCTATATGACCATATGTAGACTCCTCAAAATAACATTTGCTTTAATTTTGCTGTAAAGTTTCAGAAAAAAAACTATTAAATATGCATATATTAGCCTCTTGGTTAATCAGAAATAATTTAAAAGTAAATCTGTAAGACTGCTGTCCCCCCATGATACAAATATGTCAATTACTCATAATTTTAACACAATTTACAAAGACAGAGAATTACAGAGTAAGAAGAAAAATTACATTTTAAAATTGCTTTCTCTAATCATAGTTAAGACATATCGTTGAGGTTCACACCACCCAAGAGAAAATGACAATATGACCTTTTTTTCTAAGTGTAGTAACAAGACTGCTGGGCACATGCCTGTAACCTCAGTTACCAGACAGGTTGAGACAGGAGGATCACAAATTTAAAGCCAGCCTGGGCAATTTAGCAAGACCCTGTCTCAAGAAATTAAAAAAAAAGAATTAAAAATGTCTGGCAAGGTACTTCAGTTTCCCTGGCTTTGATCCCCAGGACTGAAGTGGAGAAAATAAGGAAGAAGGGTTAAAGCCTTACTTCATATTCTCTTGAAGAAGGTAACCTATCATGCTATCCATTTTGGTATGGTTTTGGATTCTAAAGCACTGTATCTGAACCCTACCTAGATAGGGACAGGCTCGGTGCCGTGACATGCATACACCTCCCGGTGTCCTGCGGAGCTTCCTCTTCACGTGTCCCCAAAGATCAGGACCAGACAGCTCGCGGCAGTGTTCTCTGTTATATTTGGAGATTATTAAACATTCGTTGCCTCTGTGTAAGACACTAAATGAAGGTAATCATTCCAACTAAAGAAGCACCCTAGAAGCCTATTCTATCAACTTGAACAAATAAATCTTCAGCCAAGGTCTCCTCTCTCGGGACTGGGGTGCTCTGGACTCCAAGAGCCTGCTCATTCCCCAGTGCTATGCCTCGCTGCCTGTTTCCTAGATTACGTCTCCAACTCGACATATGAAAGTTGTATCCTACTATTCTGTTAGGTACTTTTTAAGGATAGTGGAAATGATGAAATAGAAGAAATTTTACTTGCTATTTTGAGAGAAAATTATGTGAGCAAACAGTGCTTACTAAATTAAATATCGTATTAACATTCCTAAAATCCTATAAAAATGACATCTAATTGTAATTTTATACTCTAATTATTTTGTTCTAGGCATCATATTTTTGGTCCATAAAAGGAACTCTTTGAACCTTTTCAAGGATTCAATGTGACCTAAGGAGGCAAGGCAAGAAAGCTCAAAGGTAAGCAGAAGGCAAGCGGCACACAGACGCCTGGAGAGTCAAGCATGTGAGGTTCCTTACCCTACCGCAGAGTAAAGCAGCCAATGGTGCTTTAATGACCAAGTGTGAAGGAGTGCGAGTCCTAAATACTGTTAATGGAGTGTAGCTCACATTTAACTTGCGCCTTCAAAAGGTCCTAACACTGTATTGCTTATTGATCAGTTTTGGAAAGAAATCTATGAGTTTCCTAAAATACTCTGAAAAGTTTCTAATGAATTTGGGTGTTGTAACAATCAGGCACTCACACCACTGCCACATGTCACACACTGAGCCACCAGAATACTCACCTACTTTCTGACAGCACCGCAGTGCAGAGAAGCCTACGTATATAATCTGTGTCTGTTTATTTCCTAGTCCACTTCCCCTTCCAATTTAGATTCCACTTGGTGAGTTTACTCTGAGCCTTTACACGTGGCACACAGAAGGGTCTGTGTGATCAATCCTAGAGGACACTTGCGTTTATACAAGAAAGTTACTTGGGGAGTACATAGAAATGGACTTCCTGGACTTGCTTCATCTAATTTTGGAGGCAAATGATAGTGAAAAATTGATAATTTTCACATTGTACTCAATCCCTAGAAACTGCTTAAATAAAATATGCTTGTCAGACACACAATAAGATGAAAATTAAATAGTCGAAAGAGTATTTTATAGGGACAAAACATAATCTAGACTAGGAAGAAATGTTTGCAACTAAAGCAGCGGCACCTGTAAGGTTTTGTGTGCCTATAATAAAAGTAAAATAATAAAAACTTTTTTACTAGTTTTGACAATGAGGTTAATAGTGTTGCCACTTAGCAAGCGTAGCTTTTGTTGACTCTCAGCTGGATGCAAACATAAATAGAGGTGAAGCTGTCAGTAACGTATCTTTCAATAATTAACTGTAATTTCTTTTTTTTTTTTTTCTTTTTTGGCAGTACTGCAGATTGAAGCTGCGGCCTTTGCACTGAGTTATAGTCCCAGATTTTTCAATCTTTTATTGTGATAAGTTGCTGAATTGCCTTGGCTGAGCTTCAGTCTGGGATCCTCCTGCCTCAGTTTCCAAGAGTGCCAGAATTACAGACATATGCCAGCATACCCAGCTTAAACTGCTATTTTTCTTATCATGATTAAGTGGAAATGCCTCACACTTCCCTCCTGAGTTTCTCTATTGAATTCTCATTAGCACACAACTGTTACGTTGAATGTCACACATACACCAATAGGGAAAGGCATCAGACAAATAAAAACGCCCTACTTTTCAGTGCCTGCTAATGAAAGTACCAACTGCTGAAAGTTAAAGTTGATATGATAGAAGAAATACGTGGAATTGCCCACATTTTGTTCTATAACTTTTTTTTACTGATGAAATATATCATCCAAAATAGAAATACTCATTTATCAGAGCACATTTGAAAACTATGTTTCTGATCTTAAAAAAAAAAATAAGGAAGAAAAGAATAAGAACTCAGTGTAATTTATAAGCATTTTTTTTCTTTTGTAGCACTAAGGACTAAAGAAAGGAACTTGGCCCTGAGCTACATCCCCAGCCCATTTTTTGCATTTTATTTTGAGAGAAAAATCTTGCTAAATTTCCCAGCTGTACTCAAACTTGTGATTCTCCTGACTCAGCATCCTGAGGTGTGGCGGTTACAGGCACGCACCATTTTGCCTGACTTATAGGCAGATATTTTTATTTACAACCTAACAACAGAACTAAAACTAGGAGAAGCAAGATCAGATGGTCCAAATACCAAGTGGCGCTCTGTTCTAAATCTATTAAAAATTTACTGTGTACCCATATGTGAAAGACATCAAAGACCAATTCCTTTAAGCCTCTGGGCTACAATTCAGAATATATTTCATGCTGCATACTTTTTCCCTTTGTTCTTCAGTAATCAGAGTATCTCTGAGATTGTGGCTGAGCTCCCAACGAATATTTTGGACTACATCTGACCCTTTATCTCATGACTTCAGACCTTTTATCCCTATTTTTAAGATTCTTTATCTTGTGCATTTTTTTGTAAATTATCATTATTCAATTGGAGGAAACTCTGAATAGTCTTCTTTCCATGTTACTTTTACTCAGTAATTACTTAACAATCAGATTCAAGCTCCTGTAACCTGGCAGAGGTATTCCTGAAGCTGGTCTTGCCTGTAACATTCATCACACAAACTAACAATTAGAAGTCTGCCCAGGATTTCTCATGCTAAAGAGTGAGATGAACTGGGATTAAAGGAAGAGATCGGAATCTTTATAATGTTTTTATTGAAGGTTTTGGACCCAACATTTATAAATGTGACATGGAGAAAGAAATAATATTTCTGAAAAGAAAAGAACTAGAGAAAATTCAGATGGATTATTAGAAGCCAAGTATAAAAGGAAAATTAAAATGTTATTAAACACCCGTCTTGGGGATGCTATCTAAAGTTCTGTCACATGTCATTTTTGTGTGTACAAGAGCCTCATAGAAAGGGCATGTCATATTTTTCACTCCACCAGAGTCCTATTTATGATCAGGGGACCCAAAATCTCCCATCTGGCACTTTCCTCAGTCTTTCCATTGCCAATTTACCCGAGGACTAGGAGTAAAACTCTCACTGAATGACACAATATGTATATCATCCAAATAAATTCACTGATTTTCTACTTTTAGAAAGTCATAAAGTGGACAGAGCACTGTTAGAGAGGTGGTACAGGAAATTAACTGGAATGTACTGGATTTAGAAAAACCAGGCTCCTGAATGAGAACGAGTAATAACCATTTGTTTCTCTGAATATGGAGCTGTCATCCATGAAATCATCTGGAATTTATAAAACTGTCCTTTCCCCGTACTCTGAGAGTTTAGAAGGATGTCATTCCACATAAATAATATGCAAGCCACAAATATAAATGCTATAGCTCATTTAAAGTTAAAAGTAGTATATATATATATATATATATACATATATATATATATATATATATATATACATATACATATATATATATCTGACTTTATAGGGCTTATAGGGCTGACTATGGCTCCTGTAGCAAAATGCCACACACTGAGTGGTTTAAACAACAAAAACACATTTTCTTACAGTTGTGAAGACAGGAACTCCAAAATAAAGGAGGTAAAGTGAAACTGGCTCTTCGGAATCCTCTCTCCTTCGCTGCCTAGTGGCCCCTCTTCATTGGTCCTCACAAGGCCTTCTCTACATGTACAGGCTGCCCTTGTTTTCTTCTTATCCTTATGGGGTCACTAGCTGTTTTGGATGAGGACCTATTCTTATCATTTAACCTTAATTATCTCTTTTAAAGTCCTATCTCAAAGTATGGTCACTTTGCAAGCCAGGGCTTCAACATACAATTTTTTGAGAAGGGTACAAATCAGTCCATGATAGCAGGCAAAATTAAATTTGAAAAGTGTTTTATTTAACTTATATATCTAAATTATAAAATAATGATTAGATTAATCCTGTGGAGTTAGTACAGGTACATAACACACCTTAGTTATTTTCACGTATGCTTCTGCTCCCTACCTTCCCTCCTCCCACACCTCTCAGTCCCCTTCCCATTTACAAAAGATCTATCTCTATGTTTCGTAAAATAAAATATTTTTTATTTTGTTTTTCAATTTATCCTTTATGTTTTTCATATAAAAAAGAAGATGAGATATTTAAGCTTGTGTGTCTGATTTATTTCACTTAACATTTTTCTTGATACATCCAACATTCTGTACACACCTTAATTTCATTTTGGTTACACTATTCCAAAATATTATATTAGCCTCTAACCTGTTCCATTGTCCACCCCACATTTAGGCCTATAAGGCTGCCATATAAACTTCTTAAAGCACAGCTATGAAGCTTCTGCTTTCCTTTGCCTCCTGAATATATACATATTTTGTATTCCTTGTTTGGCTTTAGATGTCAGCCCTGCCTCTGACCTTCCTGCCGCTCTTGACTTAGATGATTTTCTTACATATATTCCAGGTTAACTGAACAAGCGTACAATGTTATCTTTAAAAATTCATTACATTGTCCCACTTCAAACTTTTTATTACATGGTATTCAACTGCTTGAAATCAACTACCATCATTTTTTGTCAACCTCTCAGGTTCAGCTCAAATATCTTCTCCATGATGCTTCTCAGAATCCCTGTGGCAAGAAATCATTACTTGATTTATTTAACTTGAAACAGCTAGCCTTTATTGAACCTTTATTACATGTTAGGCACTGGTGAATCAAAGATGAATGAACTGTGGCCCATAACTTCAGATTCTCAGTATTCATTATTGGAAACAAATGCATAATTATCATCAACTATTTGTTATATTTATAGTATATATCAAGCATCTATTATATGCTCTCAAGAACTGTTCTAGCTCTGAAACTATAACAATAAATAGGACAAGTTTAGTCCAGTCTCAGAGTTCATATTCTAGTTAGGACAATAATAAACATTCTAAAGGCATCAGCAAGAACATCATTAATTGTAATGGGTTTTTTTGCCAATAATTACAGGAGGGTGTTATGGTAGAGAGATATTGCATGGTGTGGACAGGAAAGGTATGATGTTTAACATGGTGAATGGAAGATATAGATAGGGGAAGAGCACTGTAGACACAGGGAAGACTTGTTTTGAAGAACATAAAGCTAGAACTTTGTTTAGCCTATTTAAATAGCTTGAAAAGATTGCAGTTGGAGATATAACAAACTGTGGAAAGAGTAGATTGTAAAGAACCAAACATGTAATCCTAGATACTAATTGTGGGCTGCACCATAACTCATGAAAGCAAAATGTAACAGAGACTTAGAAAAGTTAGTGAGAAATGAATGTGTTCAAGCTAAATTTGAAGGTGCTTTATGAGACCTTAGATGGATTGGATGTGTGGAGTGTCAGTATAGTCAGTGTGGGTGGGAAAGCAATGTAATAGGAGCACATGTGTGGATGTAGGTAAACCCCTGGCAGGGGGACATTCACTGGAGTGTGTATGTTGGAGTGAAGAGAGGGCAATCATGTAAAAATTTCCCTGCAATCCGTCTACCTCAACGTGCATTGGCTCATTGTTATCTGAGTTTGTGTCATCTTAAATATAGTCTTAAATGCAGAAAATCTAACTTACTTATGTGCCCTTACATCTACAATACACAGGGTAGGGCTTTATGCAATATATAACTTATGCAAGAATAAATAATAAACAAATCATTATAAGCTGATGACGATTTCACTAATTGAAGAAAGCAAATGTGTTTAAAAGGAAGGTAGGTACAGAAAGATATTGACTGAGAAGTAAAGGTGCCATATTCAAGAAAAATGAACCAGGGTTTTATTAAATTCTATTCCAGGAGAGCACAGAAGTGTAAAAGTGTACTATTGTCTTTTCCAGTTTTTTAACTTTTGGCAGTTGTGCATTTTAATTATCAACCATATATCCTTATGAATAGTAATAAAGGTCTGAATCATAATACTTTTTCTTTAAACCATAAGTCCTAATGGAGTCCTGTGGAGTAGCTATTTGTATCACCATTTTACAAATGAAAGAGTTGTGCCACAGAAAGGCAAAGTATTTTCCTAAGGCTGCTCAGGTCACAGTTGAAGAATGGGGGGGGTGCAAATAAGTGATTACACCATTACTTGACTTTGCCAGCTTTTCACAGTGCACTGTGATTTCCTGGTAATTCTGTATATGTCCAATGCAAGTTTATATATGAATTGGTTACATTTTAAGACTAAACACTTTTGAAATAGAACTACAGTTCCTTGCTGAATTCCTTCATGGTGTGTCTCACATTGGTTTTTCACTAGGCTTGGGCCCAAGCTTTGGACCTTGCACTTTCTAAGGGTTCCATTAGTGAGCCACAAACTTAGCCCAAGATTGTGAGGGTTATATTCACCTCTGTCCTACCTATTTTCAATAGCATATCAAAAATCTACGCAAGCAAGATACATCTGTTGACTATATCTGAAAACTCAGTCTATAATTTAAATTCTATAAGTAATCAACTTTTAACTAGTTAGTGGTGCCCAATATATTAAAATGGAATTACCATTTTTCTTGTCACATACCTGTATAGTGACCCAGAGTCCTATGAAAAGATGAGAGTACATAGTCATTCTAGTACTACTCAAAAGTGGAAGAAAAGCTTTTGAGCAGATTTACAAATGTATCCAAAAGCAAAAGTGATATCAAGATAGTTTCTTTTTAAACAAACACTAGAGGCTTCTAATCACTATTTTTGCATCCTTTTAATCATATATGAATGTAAACCTCCATTTCCAGTAGAAGGATTTTGCCCTTGCTTCAAGGAAATTAGAAATCTTGGTATTTAGGAGAAAATAAGGCCATTACTATATCTCAATAATGTTAATCAACAGTGTGAGAGAGGAAAATAATAGCTTAGTTGAGCAGACCACATAGAGTGAGCAGGGAACTGATAAGGTTTATTGCTTTCAAATGTCAACCCTGTTTATAAGAACATTCAGGAAAACAAGACTAAATGCTTCTTCCATGCAACTGTGGCAAAGCTATGCCCTTTAGTTTCTCAAACTGAGGAAGTTTTTAGATGTTGTTCGTCTTGATGAGAATCAAATGACCAAAACAACTGTCTAGAGTGGGCTTTGAAAGGCATCTTGGAAAAGAGTGTGCCCTACCCCTAGTGATAAGAATCAATTCTATTTCCAAATGCCATGAGTAAAGGGAATTGGAAAGCCCTCTTTTAGACAGTGCACTTTGACCTTGTTATTAAGGTGGGCTTTGGAAAGAAACGCAGAGCATGGCTTGGCTTGTGGGACCTTACCAGATGTGTTCATTTGTGCCTTATTTTTATCCCTGCTCTGGTATTAGGCTAAGCCTGAGGCCCAAAAGTCCCTTCTCCTTTCTATGGCCTGAAGCCAGGAAAGTCTAGTGGTGGAACGGACATGGTGTTTGGCTTCTGATACCACTTACAGAACTGGATTGATCTGTGGAGTGACTGTATTTAGACTGTGAATATTTCCTCACCCAAGAGGAATTCTGATGCTTTTCACTATAATTTGTATAATTAATCTTCTGAGCTTTTTGTAATTGCATTTTTTGTTGTCATTGCTGCTGCTGTTAAAAAATGTCACAGTGCTATCAATCCACATTTAGTGCCAAGAGGAAATAACAAAGCACATGAAAGTAGTAATGCAAACCTAGCTCCACTAATGAATGATGGGTAAAATGCTGCCATCTTTTGGTTATTGACAAGAGTGAATGGGTAAGGGAAATGGGGTCTCAGAATAGAGTTGGTTATTTTATGTGCAAATGAACCAGTTATTGAGACCTCAGAAAGTACTCAGAAAAATAAAATTTAGAATTTCCAGGATCTTCCTTTTACACTTTCACAAGTTTTCATCATCTCATACAGATTGCAGAATACAGAGTTTGTTCCTGTGGCTGCAAAGACTTATCTGGGGAGTCTAGTAAGTATAAGCGGATACGACAGTACAGTAGAGGGCTTGCTGGCTTTAGTAATGAACAAGTGGAATCAGGCTGATGTAAAGAGTCACTTCACAATGACTGAGGTACACTCTTCATGCCTCAGAAATACTTGAGAGCACCTTGCATTGTGTTGCATTGAAATTTCATTTCCCAGGGTAATGAATTATGTACTATTTGTACTCCAGCCTCTTTCAGCACTCAGCTCTAAATGTTTGCATCAGTGCCAGTGTGTCCAAGGTGATCTCATTAAGGCAAGAGAGGTGGAATATATATTCGTAGACACAAAGAAGTCCCCAATAGTTTAACGCCAACCTATGATTAAAATGCAGCTCTACATGCCATTTCTTAGGGGAAAAAAAGCCACAGAGCTACAATTCCATCACATAGTCCAAAAAGAAAAATCCCAAAGTGCTGATCTGTGCTAAGCTATGTCTTGCTGCTGTGAGGTAGGAATAAGAGAAGTGCTATGTGGTGTGGATTCTGCCGCCACATACCCGCTGAGTGGTGTCTTGTTCTGAGAAAGTCACTCGTATCTTCCACGGTGGGGAACCATGGTAGTGGACAGTTTTCAGTTGAATATTGTCCACTCAGTACTGATACTCTAAGCACTTATTAATTTGAGGTCATCCTCACTTCATACACAGTTCACGGGAACTTGAAAATAGTTTGTAATGTTTTCCTTCTGGGGCCTGAAACTGTGCTAGATTCCCCGGATGTGCTGATGGCAGGCTGCCTGCTAGAATTTAAACTAAGGCTTACCGCTGCTGTATGGCTGGATTATCTGGGATATTTACTGTTAAATGCATAGTATTTCATATTTCACATGTAGAAATAGGACTGCATAGTATTACATAAGGATTGATGCCTTTAGCCAACCATTTAAATTGTTTTGGGTAGACCCCGGGTATCTGTCTTCATTCCTCTCAAAAAAGAGGTGTAGTGCTCACCCTAAACATCGGTAATGTGAAATGTTTCATTTTTAATCTATTGGCTCCTGTAAGACACACACATTTATGTGCATTTGCACATAAATTAGGTCTATGTATATACATTTAAAATTATATGCATAGTAACATTTTAATATAATGGGAGTGCAGTGTGACTTACTAAGCTATCAATTTGAAATGAACATATGTTTTGAGAATATCTCTACAAAATACTGTCTTGAATGTATGTTTGCATTGGGGTGGCATTATAATGAATGTAGAAGAATACTTGTTTCACTACTTTCTGTTTCTTGATATATTGCCTTGAAAGAAATGTATGTGGCAACAATAAAAAAACACTTTTATATAAACACTCTATACCTTTCCTTTTTTGTGCATTTTAGTCAAATAATAAACTAAGAAGATAGCAATAATAAAAATTCCACACAAAATCAAAAGAAGAAATTCAAGATAAATTCACCTGAACAAAAGCAAATTGCCATGGAGAAGTAATGTTCCAAGGTGGGCTCATTTCAGGGCAGCCTCTGCTCTACCTCTCCTCTATCTAATCCCATGCATCTGTTCATTCATTTGCCCCCCTCCTTACTATGATATGGCTCCTTTAGGTTGCTTGGCAACAATTATAATGCTCCTGCACATGCGTGCTGGATAATAAATCCTATCTTGCTTTATTTTTCTCCTTTTTTAAAACAAGGAATTACAGAACAAGATATTTTCCCCTTTTCTAATGGACAAAAAACATCTGTGGGAATTTCAAAAGCACATAAAATGCCTGCAAGCATGCAGATAAGTAATTAAAATTCTTGATAAAGTGTAACTTATCACTGCCTAATGTGTTATTATTTGCAATGGTCTCCTCTTTCAAATATGTGTACATTAATGTACATATGTCGATATTTGCATGGAACTATAAAGAGAAAAGGAGAGAAAGGGAAGAAAGTGACAGCTGTGATGTCCCAAACAAAGAAAATGAAGAAATTCCTGGAAATAATCTTGTTTAATTTTTTTTTTTAAACAGTGGATGCAGTAGTTAGAAGGCAGGACCTGAACTAAATCCACCTACTTTTTTCTACAAGAAATCAGACAAAGCTTATGGCCTTCTCCTTCCCCTCCTTGCAAATCCGAGTGTCCTGCTGCTTTCATTTGTTTTTGATCTGCCTCATTAAAAGACTATTGATGGCTTTAACCATTGTCCCTATTTAGGTGCTGATTTACAAGCACTAATATCTGACTGTGCAAGGTTCATGGGAGTGCAGGCAGTTTACGATTATCCTGAGGTCCCTGACCACACATGTAGGGGTTTGGGTAGAGGTCATGCACTCCTATGAAAAACCCCAAAGCAGGCTTAAACCTGGGAACGTTTTAATAGGATTGAATCTGTAATAGGATTTGGCAGCTTGGCTGGAACTAGATGGCGTGGTTTATTTGGGAGATATATATATATATATATATATATATATATATATATATGTCATTATCTTGGAACAAAAGGTAATATTTTATGTTGAAGTCCATATGTTACTACTGTGATTTAAAGGAGTCTTTAGGATATTGAAAGAAAAAAAATGTTGGAACTTGAAATGTTATTTCTATTATGTGGTAAATTAGAAGGAAAAACATAAAAGATGGGAATAGAATAAAACTTCTGTTGTGAATGGCTTTGTATTTTTAGCTTAAAATACTTTAGGAAGCCTTTTAAGGCATGGCAATAGAGGGCTCTTTATAAAGGAGGTATTTCTCCTGTGATCCCTGCCTGGCATCACATCCTGCTGAACAGCAGTGTCATAAAGCTGGAGTCTCCCTTAGTCAACAAGGGCACACTCAGAGTGATGGCAGCAGTGTGATGCATTGCAGTTCGAATAACACCAGAAATATGAATAAAATCCAAAGTACCAATACCACTCTCGTGACAACACCCAAATGGAATTCTATCAATGCTTTATTTCCCATTTGAAATCTGGCACATGGGACAGTGAGCTTTCCCAACAGTATTTTCTAAGTCAGCTCCCTTGATTACACTGTCTAAATTCAAGAACAGTAGCAGCAAAATTGTTTAATTTCTTGTACTTGAGTCATTTGAACACTATAAGGAGATTTCCACATAAGGATGATTTCATTAATTTTGGTGGGCCAGAAATGGAAAGTCAAGATATATTGCCCTGGCCTAGAGGGTTGTACAAGTGCCCTTTTACAGGACCTATCCTGTAAATCTCAAAGCACAAAAGAAGTTACGGTGACTATAAGACCTCATAAAAAGGTAATGGGAAAATAAATTACATATTTTGTTTTGGGTGACTTTTAAAGTCCAGTTGTACCACAACTTTTAGAAAATCTAAGCTCTAAAAACCCAGCATGTATTTATAACTTCAAATAAATTCACTTACACACCCAAATATGTAACATAGCCAAGTTATTCTAATGTATTGTTTTCTGTCATTCCGTTCTAGAAAGTTGCACATTTTTTAAATAGAATGATAGAGGTGAAATGAACACATTATCTCAAACAGTATTATTTCATAGACTCATTTCTTTGCTTTTATTTCCAAAGATTATTTTCCAAAATCCTTTTCCATAGTTTTGTTATACCAATGACTTTTTAGCTCAAAGAACTGGGGGGTTTTAATTATTATTATTATGCCTTTCTAAGTATATAATACATCCTTCTCATAATTCTGACTTCTGTATATACTACAAGCATAAGCACTGATTGCAGTTTTGGCGGTTTTGGCATCATGTAGGAGGTAGTAATTTACTCCAGCCTTACTTTCATAAATAGAACAACTCAGGGTGATGACTGCAGATTCTGTGTAGCATGGACATTATGAGGACCACAGGACTGATGATGGGAAGCTTCTTAGAAAAATGCCTTGACCACTAGTCAGAGGCAGAGTGATCTTAGTACCCTCCAAGGACAAAACCACAGGCGAGCTGACAACCACCGTAAACATTCTACACACACATCAACTGGTGCTTCAGAAGCGCTCCATTCCTAATGCCCTCCAAAAGGATTTCTCAAACGTAGACATGGTAGAGTTGTCATAAAGAACCAATTGTTATTACTATCAAATTATAACAATATTTCTCATTCTTCACATTCTAAAAAGAAATACCTTTAGTTAATCCATACCCTAGAATTTTTTTCTATAAATCCAAGTCACACTTAAATACTACTCAAACAATTTCTTATTAAGTTCATACAATGTGTGCTAAAAGAACAATTATGATGTTCTATTCTGCAACTACAGAGCATCAGATGATGTGATATAAAGCAGCTTAAACCAGTTACAATAACATCTAAGCATTTTGTTCAACTCAGAAATCATTCAAACAAGAAATTATCTGAGATATGAATTACAAAAGCTATGGGTATTGTTCTTTGAATCTAACATATTAATGGATTATTTCTTCAATACTTAGAAAAACTTTGAAAAGTAATTCAGGAATACATGACCTAACCCTTTTAAAATAATTTACTAAATGTTTTTATACCTAAAGACAAAATATACATTTAAATGAAGTGCTTAATTCTGAGTATCAGAGTACCAATTAAAACCAAAAAAACTACTAGAATTTTTCAGAATTTTTCTAATTTTAAAGATACATCTGATATAGCATATATATATATATATATATATATATATATAAAGGTAAGGAAAGAAAAGATTTAATTTGTTCAATTCTAACATTTAAGAAGCTAAAATTACCACCTTGATGATAATCATTTTAATTGTAAAGCTTCACAGGAGTAAACTAAATATCCAGGAAGCAACCTAATTTTCTGTGTTACTTCTACAACATTATGAGAGTTAGCTCATATGTCAATCACTGCTATAGAGAAAAGATGGCAATTTTTATCCGATCAGATTTTTTTCAAAGAAGTAAGCCAAACACATATATTTGGGATGATGTTTTGTGTTTTTGTTTTGTTTTTGTAAAGATAAATCATTACAATTCACTTTATAAGTTTTAAATGCAAAGCAAACCCAGAACTTTGATCAGAATTACTTCTGTTTATGTTTAATTATACAGCTCATGACTCCATGTAACAAATGTAAAAATTCATCAGCATGTATGGAAACTGTTTATGTCTACCATGTGTGCTATGTCTGCTCTGATACCAGTAACACATGAATCTTGGCTAAAATGGAGGTTACAGGTATAAAATGAGCACAGTTCCAAGGTGTTGCAATACCAATAATATGTGTGTAGGCTCTGCTCACAAAAATAATACACATAAGAAGTTCAGAAGAAAATTGTGACTAAAAGTTTATTTTATTTAAAACAACCATTTTTTGGTTACCTTTTTTCCAGGCATCAAAATAAAATAGTTAACACAGAGTAATGTTTCTTCCATTGCAGCAACTCCTAGTACAGGTATGAAATACTGTGTTTAGGTAGTCTACGAAAGAGTTGGTAATTGATCGCTCAAAAAAATTCATAAGATGCTTGAGTAATATAATTCCTATATTACAAATCTAGAGCCTTTAGTGTGCTAATGGGAATTTTGAATTTTCCAGAGAGTGATAGGATACATAGCATCTCAATACCTATTTGACTACAGAGTCCTTCTAAAGAACAAGGTTTAACAAGAACTGTTTGTCCTGATCCAAGAGAATGGTGATGGGACTTTGCTGACTGGAACTACACAATGTTCTTCTTGTGCCTGGGTCTCCACAAGTACTGCTCACTCTATGCTGTAGGACTGTGTCAGGGTCTCCTTAGCCAGATTTGAAAGGAATTATGGCTCAATGCCCAGAACAGCATATGCAGGTGAAAAAGTAGAAATTAAGTCTCTCAACTATCTTCCAAGTTCGCATCTCTTCTCCTTACTTCCAGTATTGTTTGGAAACAACAAGCTAGCTATAATGCAAGTAAAGTAGCTTAGTAGTTCCCTTATCTCCTGGACTAAGAGAATTTAAAGAATATTTGAAGAAATGCTCAACATCATTGGCTATTATAAAAATGCAATTTGAAACAACACTGAGATTTCATCTTACCCCAGAAAGCATGATTATCATCAAGAAATCAAATAGTAACAAAGGCTGGTGAGGCTGTAGGGAAAAAGAAACACATCTACACACTAATAGAGTGGGAATGCAACCTAGTAAAATCACAATGAAAATCAGTATAGAGATTCCTCAAAAAACTACAACTAGAAATTCCATTTGATCCAGCTATTCCCCTTCTGTGTATCTTCCCCAAAGAAATAAAGACATCAAGACATCATATTATAGTGAAATATGCGTACTTATGTCTATAGCTGAATTTTAGAAGCAACTTGTATGGCCATCACAGATGACTGTATAAAGAACACGTGGTATTTATACATAATGAACTAGTACTACATTATGAGAAAGATAAATGAGTCATTTGTAGGACAATGGGTGCACCTTGATGACATAATCTTAAATGAAATACATCAGACACAAAAACTTAGATGTCACATAATTTCTCTTATATGAGAAACTCAAATAATAAATAAAGATCAAATAAAAGATAGTGAGGAAAAAGATTTTTCTTGCATGGGAGAGGGGTCAGGAGATGGAGGAAGGGGAGGGAAAAGCAATGAAAAGGGAATTGAAATGTATTATTGTGTATACTATCAACTCCACAGGAGGAAGGTAAACATCCTGCACAGAAAACATGTACTAATTAAAAATACATATGGGGAAAATATGAATAAACTATAAATACATGTAATATGTGAATGACTCTCTAAGAGAAAACCTACAAACATTTTGCTGAGTAACTCTGTCCAAAAAAAAAAAAAAAAAGCACACATAGTACACATCACAAGATTCCATTCAGAGAAGTGCACAAACAGGTAAAACATGTGTTTCATACTGAAAAGGAGAACAGTTGTTGCCTGGGTTGAGGGCATGGGTAGATTTATGGGGTGATGGCAGTGTTATCTATTTTATATGGGGAGTGGCATTACATGAATGTATGCACAACTGAAATTCTTTGAATTACATATTTCCTAAGACCTAGGCATTTCAACATGCTTCAACTTTATGAAACAAGACTTAAGAGTAAAACAATAGACTTCATGTGCAAGAATAACCCTTGAAGAGCTGGAGATGGGAACAAATCATATGTAGATGCCACCATCATGCTGAAAGTTCAGCAGGGGCAGGTAAAGATCATGGGAAATAATTGTTCTATCTATAGCTTTTATTAAAATGAGCACATGCTTCAGACAGAAGTGATAATAATCAAGTTATAATAACAGTGGCTTTTTTGAAAGACTTACAGCATTCTGAACACCTTTATATGGGGAGTGGCATTACATGAATGTACTTACCATTCCATTTAATCCTCACAAAAATAATCTGATGAGACAGAATGCCCATTTATGGATGAGGAGGTTGAGACTCAGAGAAGATCACAAAGGTTACCAATCTAATAAGTAATGCAATCAGCATTTGACACAGATGTTTCTGACTCCAAAGTACATAGAATTTCCTATTCTGCCATACATTCCAGGTCAGTGCTATAACACTTGTCTCAGCAAAGGTATAGCAAAACTAGGCAGCAATTAAAGTCTTATTATAATCTAGTCTATCTCAAATCCTCTGGAATAGAATGACTTAGTGTATACAGTAGTTTGATTTAGTTAATAAAATTAAAGCAAGTTTGGAGCAGTTTTCCTTGTAAATTAGTTATAGTTTATCAGAGAGAAAAAAGAGATGGAGAAATATGAAATGCAGAGCTGCCAAAAAATTGAACAAAAGAATTAATACATATCTATTTGCAAGTTAAAGTGCAATCAATTTCTAAATTATTATTATTATTAAGAAAATTATATAAAGTAAAATCTATAGCATTGCTGCAATATAGTAACCCCTTACCAGGGACAGCCTAACCTTAAAAAGCAAAGCACTAAAAATTTCTTACTTCTGTGCATAGGCAACTTTGCATGAAATATTATCAATCGCCCATGTCCTTTTGCACTGTGCAGTGGCCTGAAATACTCACTAGCACCTTACTCCGTGACCAGCACAAATCTAGGGAATGATTATCCAACATTATTACAGAGATCATTTAATTTCTATGTATGATTTATTTTCAAGAGTTTTGTTGCTATATATCTTTATGTATATGCCAAATGAATAAAGATTTTTAAAATGCTTGAGTTCTAAGTGAGTAGCTGAATGAAAAAGTGCCTGTAGACACAAAAAGCATTTGAACCTCTTTACACAGGCCAAGACTGCTGCAGGGTGACATTCTGAGATTTCATTAGGTTCCAGATCAAGTCTCACTTGTTTATCCAGTGGGAAGGAGACCCCAGAACCCAGGAAAGTGGTCTCAGTTTCCTTGGAACATCTCCAAACTGACAGAATCCAGTTCAAATTCACCAGGATTATTTCACATCCAGAGCCCTTTGCAGGAGCCTTTCTTCCCACTGTTAACTTGGACAACTCCACCACCTGTGCTTACACCCTGGTTCCTAAGGCCTCGTCTCCTTGACAGCATAGCACTTTAATAAGACACCAAGACACCTATTCCCAGCCCTCACTTCAGTTTCTATTCCATGAAAGGCCCCAGGAATTCTCACCAGCCTGTTGGCTGAGATTGAGGTCCTGCAATTGTAACAGGCCTGTGGATTCCTTAAGCATGATCCAGTCATGTGACATACAAATTGTTTACTTTCCAAATTACAGTTGCTGTGGCCTGGGAGAAAACTTGTCCAGCCTGCAGGGTGCAGTGAGACAATAGAGCTCTGCTCTGATACTGTGATGGCTGCCTTTGTGTTGTGCTAATTGCTTGGCCCCAGTGCTGATTTGGCTCAGCAGTCAGAAGAGGGGCCTTGCTTTTCTCTCTCTAGTTTGACATCATCTTAGATAAACCTCCAGGATTGCTTTTTCTTAAAACGAGGTCCCCAGAATGAAATAATCCACATAAGCACTTTAATGTAAGAAGCATATTAATATAGAGTAAAAATAATTACAGGCCTTTTAAATGATCACTAGTTGCCTGTAATGAAACAGTCATTCAAGTGGCAAAATAAAACAAATATTGTTCAGCTTCATATACAAGATTTTAACCATTCTTAACATTTAAGACTTTAGTTCAAAACAAATTAATTGGACTGGAAGTGTTGCTCCATTTGAGTGTCTGCTTAGCACACAGGCAACTGTGGGTTTGATTTCCAAATTAATTCATTAACAACTTCTGTAAACACAGTATACATTTTCAGTACTATGGAGATTATCTTACCTTTCTCTTAACCAAGGTCAAGTTCATGTGTCCAGTACCAGTATAACCAAAATTATAGCCGAATTTTATTTCCAACAGCCACAGTGAAAATTCAACCTCATGACTTCCTTGTGTTCACATATAGTAAACGGGAAAGTCTGACAAGTGTCAGGACTTGACCTAGATAATGGGCCTCCGTCCAATAAACCGTGTTCAATGATTTCTCCAGTGAAGTGGCCAGAATCTCACCAGACACTCTGAGCTCTTCCTTATGACACTATAGGGACAACTCTGACTTCTTCATTAATACCACAAGTTTAGCAGAAGTGATTCAGTTCCCTATAAAAAGACACTCTATGGATAAGGATTATTTACAGAGCAAGAAGATTTAAACATGGGATTGTGGAAGAAGTCTGGAAACTTCTCAGAATTAAATACACTGCCTTCCCCAGGAAATCAGGGAAACACAAGATGGGGCGACCTTTAAGTTTTCTAGACAACATTCCCATCTAGAGACTGAATTAACTGTGAACACACGGGGAAGTTTTCAGATGTAGCTATATGGACTTACATGAACATGTACAAAGTTCTCCAAATACCTAAAAAACACTGCCAAGCACAATTCAAAACTTTTGAGTTTACAGTATGTGTCTTTCCACTCATTTTACAAGGAGCCCAGAAAGAACAACAGCAGATAGGTAACTTATCTATCAACTTATCTAGCTATCAGGTCTGAACTATTTGCTTGCCTAGTGAAGTTATTTCAGCAGAAGACATGGAGAGCACCATTGTTTACTTTTTAATGCACAAAAGAAACATACACACTTCCTAGATTATATACCAGCAGATATGACAACATTCGCATCATGCTGCAATCACTGAATTAGTTTTCTATTGCTGTAAAACAAGTGACCATGAATTTAGGTATTATGAAAACATCTACTTATGTACTGACTGTTTCTTTATGCTTTAGTCTGGGCATGCTGTGCCTAAGATCTCCACTCAGAGTTTACAAAGGCCAAAATCAAGGTGTTAGCCATTCTCTTCTGGAGTTTAAAGTCCCTCCCCAGGTTCATAGAATTGTGTCAGAATTCCATCCTTTGTGGTTTTAATTCCATCCTGGTTTCCTAGGTCTCATGTGTTTGGAGGTGGGACATGGTTAGAAAAGGCAGATCACTGTAAAAGTAAACTGGAAGGATGAATTGTTACCTGTGATTTTCCCCCATCCCCTCTCTCTGCTTCCTGGTGACCATGTGGCAAAGTTTTTCTTTGCCATGCTGTTCTATCATGCCATTTCTTCCTTTGGGAATTATCAAATTTAGATTGACCCTCATGAAACTATGAACCAAAATAAACCTCTCCCCCTTTAAATTGCTGGTGTCAAGTATTTTGTTCCAGTAATAGAAAGTGACTAATACTAAAAATTAGTACTGAAGGAGTGAGATTGTTGCTATGACCTGACGATGTGACTCAAGTTTTCAAAACTGGTTTATGGCAAGAGCTTGGAAAAGTTTGGAGATGCGGGCGAGAGAAACCAGACTAGTGCTTGATGGGCAATGCTGCTTAAAGCTCTGCAGAACAGAATGCTGACAGGAGTGTGTGCCTGGCAGTCACTTCCAGGAGCTTCTGAGGGGGCGATACGTGAAGCCGTGATACTGAAACTAAAGGTGCTATGAAACTAGTGATATGGAAACCAAAGGATGTTGGAGATGTCAAGAATAAGTAACAGCTGCTGAGGAAAGTCACAGGCAGCAACAGAGCCTGCTCAGCAGAGGCCAGCAACTCCACAGGACAAGGCTGCTCCAGCCTTTGGAGCTCTCTTATAACAGCCTGACCTGGACAGCTACAGGATTTACCATTTTCCCTCCTGGGTTTCGCTATTGCTTTGGTCCAATTTCTTTCTATCCCTCTACTCTTTCTTTTGGGGCTGTTTACTTTGTGCTCTTGTACATTGAAAATACTTAACTTTCTTTTTATTTTGTACCAAGGCTTGCAGCCAAGAGTTTACCTTGGATCTCAGAGAAGACCTTGAAGTTGGACTTTTTAATAATACTGGTACTATGAAGACTTTGAAAACTCTTAGAGATGGACTGAATGCATTTTGTATAATGAGATAGACATGAGCCTTTTGAGAGCCAAGGGTGGAATGTTATAGTTTAGATCTAAAATGTCCCTTAAAAGTGACACTTTTCCATGTCATTTCTGCTTTTGAGTCAACCAATTTTGGATTGAACCTCCTAAATGAATCAAAATAAGCCTCTGTTCCTTTAATCTGTGAGTATTGAGTATCTGGTTCCAGCAATGGAAAGTGACCAATATGAGCTCCATCTTCAAAGCCAACAATAATCTCCTCTGTATCAAATCTCTCTCACACTTTGAATCTCTCTCTCTCTTTCTCTCTCTCTCTTTTTCCAAATTACTTGCCATCAAGTAAGGGAGATTACCTTGTGTGGTTCTGACCTAATCAGGTGAGTCCCTAAAAGGGGTAATTCTGCTTGTGAAGTGAGAGCTCACATTAGTCACTTGCAATTGCTGGTTTATGAAGATGTAGTTAAAAAAAGATCTTTTCAAGACCTGAATGATTACAAGAGACAAAAAGAAATCAGAACTTTTTATTATGGCTATTATGGCAGGTTTGGTTTTTCTTTTAATCCTATTTTGTTTTGTTCAAGGAAGGAAGGAAAGAAGGAAGGAAGGAAGGAAGGAAGGAAGGAAGGAAGGAAGGAAGGAGAAGGGGAGGGGAGGGGAGAGAAGGGAAGGAAAGGAAAGGGAAGGAAAGAAAGGAAGGGAAGGGAAAGAACGGAAGGGAAGGGAAGGGAACGGAAGGGAAGGGAAGGGAAGGGAAGAGAAGAGAAGAGAAGAGAAGAGAAGAGAAGAGAAGAGAAGAGAAGAGAAGAGAAGAGAAGAGAAGAGAAGGGAAGGAGGGGAAGGGAGGGAAGGGAAGGGAAGAGAGGGGAAGGGAAGGAAGGGAAGGGA